>JARHVA010000758.1:0-160000 GCA_037957365.1 Torreya grandis
CCATTTTAATGTTTCTTGAAACTAACATTTGACTTATTATTGTCCTCCAAATTTTTTATAGTTATAATCAACCTTGAAATTTTGATTTAATAATTTATATGTTTTGATTTGGTTGTTAAACCACTTGAACTCCTCCTCTTGCATTATGGTGAAGAAAGGAGAAAAAATAATTTTTCATTAAAGAAATAAATTATCCTCCATGTATGAAATATAAAAATAATATCATACCTAATACAAAAAAACACCTGGAGTCATCAAAGAGTTCAAAATATGTGATTTTCCTCTAAAAGGTCTCATTCCTTATAACCCTAAAAATAGGCAACCCTCCTTGTCTTGAATAATATGGACTATAATGGATAAATGAAAATATATTTGAGGACCCAATATCCCCTTATATCTCCATGACAAGTTTTAGGATGTAACTCTGAGTGTAAGTGTCCTTTTTATCCCATTTTCTCTCTTTAATTAGGCCTAATTAAGCCTCTTTGCCTAGGAACATAGATTTTTCTCCACAGGCCTCCCAAATGTGTGAAGCCTCTAAAAAAGTTTATTAACTTTACCCATTCTATAAAAATACTCCATTCTGATTTTGGTCTTTTAGAACCTTGTGTAGGTGGGCAAACCAAGAAATGGCCAAAAAAACTAGCCCTTCCTCAAGCCTATTTTGGATTACCTTGGAAAATAATTTTTTTTTAGCACTTATAAGGTGTATTGTATATTTTTTTGACATTAAAAGTTTAATTACATCACAAATCACCTCTACCAATGATTTTCATCTGTTCATGGTCTTTAATACCCTATGTTAGGCTTGAAATCACATAAAATATTGCTTTCTTTAAACCTATATAGGTGTAGGTACATGAAAATACCATGGTGAGAATATATTTGGAGTATATAAAAAATTTAAATAGGTTTTATAATCATTCCATGTAATTTCATGTTCTTAATAGATCAATATCTCTTGACTGGTCAAAACTAGTATTTTAGGCAACCAGAAACACACTTATATCTTAATAATGATTCATAAAGTATAGGGGGTTGAAATGAAAACTAATTCCATGAATTTTTATTAGGTATACAACATTAAAATACCATATATGTCTTTATTTCCCATGAAATTTTTTATGAAACATCTAATCATTAGAACCTAATCTTTGACTGGTAAAGTATGCATTATGTGAGGTTGAGGAAGAAACATGCCTGAAAGTGCAAATTTTTGAGGTTAACCATGAGTGATACCACATAAATAAGTTATGAAACATACTTTATGACCTTATACAATTATTTCCATTTATATTTTTTCCTTATGGTCCTGTAAAACATCATTGATTGAGATTGAGGATTAATGAATAAATTAGTCATCTTAACACTAGACAATCCTATTTTGACCTCTCTAGCTTTAATAAAGACATTAATCATGTTATAAAACTTATATATATATATTCATAAAAATCCTATTAAAACTCCATATTCCAAATTTAAAATAAAATTTTAACCCTTTATACCTTGTTATGCCAGACTGTTCTTGGTTGTAAGTGATTGTTATGCTCATTTGACTACAACTCTAGGAGTGACAACTCTTCAATTGGTATTTATAATAATTTTCTGTCAAAAAATATATAAAATGGTTATATTAATTCTCCTCTAATACTTTTACACAACTTAATTGTCTTCATGGTTTCATACCTTGTATCAAAATGACACCTTTTCTTTAAAAGGACATACAGGTCTGTGCATGCATACTAGACACTTCTTGACTACAATTTTAGGAGTGAGAAATATTCAATGGAGTTTATATCTATTTTTATATTATTAAAATATGTTTAAATCATCTTTAAATATTTTTAAAATGTTCTTATGCCTACACTTTCTCATAAGCATCAGACTTTCTAAGAAGTTCATACACAGGCTTGCCTGATATAATCAAACTTCCTAAGCCTCTTATTGCCAATAATCACCTTCTATAAGAGGATTTTTATTGTATATTTATGACATTAATAATATTATCCATAACTTATATATATATATATATATATATATATATATATATATATATATATATATATATATATATATATATGTATATATATATATATGTATATACATATATATATATACATACATATATATATATATATATGTATATATATATATGTATGTATATATATATATGTATATATATATATATGTATGTATATATATATATATACACACACACACACATATATATATATATACATGTATATATACATATATACATATATATATATACATATATATATATACATACATATATATATACATATATATTATACCCCATTTCTTCATATTGACCAGACATATGTCTTAAAACTTTCTCAAAGGTTGGTTGTAAGTGATTACTGGTTGAAAGTGTAGGGTTCTAGAGTGATTATTCTGAGCATCCTTATCTAATATTTTTCCATGTTTATTTGACCTCAATTAACACTAAATAACATTATAATTAAATTAATATTCAACATCATAATCATTTTTTGCATGCTTCTTTTTTCAAATTGACAATCCAACTATAGTTGTTTAGGTGAACTTATAGGTAGTCATTTAATGTTTGATTGTATTTTAGGGTTTAAGACCTATATCACAACTCCTAAGTATTTCAATGATTTTTGATATAGTTTTGAGAGCATTAGTTTCTTCTTTTGATAACTCTCAATCTATTTAATAACTAATCCTTTAAACCAGACAAAAACTTTTCATATTAAGACCATTTAAACCTATAGATAGTCATATGGTACTTTGCCCATGTTTGAAGTTTTAAGACCTCAAAATATACCATTGATTATTGAACTAATATTCATTAATAGTTATGTTTGAATTTTCTACAAATATAATAATGTCTCACCTCCTCACAAGCATTCACTTTTCCCTCAAGTTTGAAAACCATTTAAGTACTTAAATAACCTTATAAGTGATTATTTGGTGCATAGAGATCTCTCCTATCAATCACTGACCAAAAGAAGAAAATTTGTTAAAAAATTTAGGTTCCATAACCTTATTTCAAACCTTTATAACCTTATTTCATGGAATTATTATTTTAATATCTTATCACACCAATGCCAAGCTTTGAATAATCAATGCCAACTAAAATATACCCTTAAGAGTGTTTTGAGTGTTACCTCTATACTTGCTTAATTGGTATGAATATTAACCTTTGGATTGAATTTAGAATCAATTCCAAACATTAAAAATGTCTTTAATCATCAATAACAAACCCTATGATACATTCCTCATATCCTTCTCCATATCCTTGCTAATTGAATGAGCCTCAAGGATTACTAGATAGGTAACTTTCTTCACTTTTATCCATAGGCCTATAAGTAGATATAGTGTTTCAAGTTAATTTGATTCATTGTTATATAATTATAATTTTTATGTCTCTTTGTCCTCAAATGTAATTAATCCTTAAATCTTTCATTCAACTCGAACTCCAATAATATATTGCATGTAACATCCCTCAAGTTTGAAATCCAACCTTTAAATACTTAAGGAGACCTATAGGTGAACATTAAAAATCATGAATACATTAAATATATACCTATATAATAGGATTTTTATCATATTTAAACCTCTAACCTCTTTTTAAGGTGTTTTCAATTAGGTCCACTACCTATTTTCATGACAAAAGTTATTAACAAGACATAAGACCTCTTTTCTCATACAAAACATAGTCATCAGCCAAACTTGAAAACCCTTTTATAGGTGAATTAATTTATTTTGATCCTTAAAAATATGTTCATAAAAATGTGTGGGATATATTCACCCTTATACTTCATGGTTTCATCTATGACCATCATCTAACCAACCTATAGTTGTCATCATTGTTTTCTTAGTTGCAAGGCTAAATAGGGTGAGTTTTCTCAAATTTTTCTAGACTATAATGATGTTAGTGAGGTATTATCACCTTAATTATATTATTTTTAACCCATATGAGATTTAAGGTCCTCCATATAACACTCAAAACCATTATCTTTTCTATTATGCCCATGATGAGCTTGTATGTGCATTCCACTAGGACTAGACCTTCATTTTGTGTATTTCACCTTTATTGAAGTCATTTATCCCTCTTGGTGAACATTTACAATGCATATGTCTCTTTTTAATTTTTTAATAGAGCATAAATTTCTTCAATAGTCTCAAGACTACTTCATGATCATTAGTATATATCTCACATAAGGATGAACCCTACAGGTTTGTGTTTCATTGTTAAAGGATATTTTATACACCAAACCTAATTGTAACAACCCTTATATGGATTAAATATTACAATTAAACCTCTGTAATGTGATTATGAAATTTAAATAGCACTCAAATACACATTTGACACCTTTTTCATGTTCATATTTTGTGTTAGTAGAATGTATGTGCACAGTCCATATCCTAAAATGGTATTAAGCTTGCCCTTTTGAGCATGAAGTCACTTTTAAAATATCTATTTATCTATCTCATGAAATTAGGACATTTATATACTTTTGAACAAGGTAAAACAAGCCCTCTTTACTCTCCATTATTGTAGGTAGATCCATGAAATAGTCAAAAAGGCTTGAAAACATTATTTTTTGCTTGGAGAAAATGATATTAGAGTGATCATGGAGAACATTGGTGGAGTTTTATAGATTTAAGAGGAATTAAAACATGATATATAATCTTTATAAACATACTCCAATTGTTAATAACCTTTAAACATCAATAAATAATGATAGTTGTGTTGCAAATATGCAGGATTGCAGTTTTCCTTGCCAAATAAATTCAAACATGCCAATTGTGTCTTGAATAAACATGCAAGATGATTTCATAGACCCTACACATCTCCCCCAATTTCCATTATGAATTCAACTTATTTCAAATTGTTTTTTCAAAGAAGAAAAATGACCCTGTGGGGTGTGTAGATAGTTTTAGATTACCCTAGAGTCTTAATGATTGTTCATTGGATCTAAAAACCAATGCCACAAATTTGAATATTACTAGGACCCTCTCCTCTATAAAAAATATCAAGACCCAAATATCTCTCCTCTATCTATACTAATAATCTGAAAACTACCTTCATGAACTTGTGAAGAGAGTGATGAAGGAGAAAAAGCATGTTTTTCACTTTTAGGATCTATGAGAGCTTAAAAATCATGGATATGACATATATAATACCAAGAGGAACCTTAAATATGTTGTATAAAATTTGGGGTTTCAATTTATTGAATTTTTTAGGCACTTATCCAGTTGTTCCAAGCAAGTTCTCATCTTGTTACATCTAGGTGAAAACATAGAATAATCCTACAACACTCAACATTTGTCACTCGACTACACCAACATCAATCCACATAAGGTGAAAACATTATGCACTCACCTAAAGCATAGAATATAAAGAATTAAGGCCTACATTGGTATAGTCTTTCCATGATGTAAATCATTATTCATAGGACTTGGTCATTGAAACAATGGTGTTGGTAGGTTCATTGGTGTAAGCCATTATAGGTGGATTCTGATGGTTTATAGGTGTAAAGCCTATTCAAGGAGCTCATTCTAGTCATAGGGGTGCAAGATTATATTTTTTAGTTTTATTATCTCAAGGGCATAGCCCTTTGTTTTTCTAGGAATAGTGTCATTCAACACTAGGATGGGTCAGTAGAATGCCTTAGATCAAGTTCATTCTAATCTCATTATTTATGTAAGATTAACATCACTTTTTATTTATACTTAGGACATTTCTATGAAGTAAGATGACATCATCATAAATTATATAGATGCCATGAACGTCATGAATCAAAAACTTGCAAACAACATTATTAACATTTGGATGGATTTTATAATATTAAAACCATCACAATCATTACATATTTCAATAACAAAGCTAAAGACATTAAACCAAAGAACACCATGAATTACTAAAATTGATCTTCTTTATTACTCAAAGTTTAAATGTAGAATAGAGTCCATGTTATGTATAGCAAATTAAAGGCTAGCTAAGATTCTACATGGCCTAGAGATTCACAAGTGAGCTTGGGCACTACAATGTGGATCCTCATAGGTAACCATGGTAAAAATTACGCTCATGGCATCCATGATATACAAAGTCAATTCTACGGAGATTCTCTACTTAAACTATCATCTCCTCTTGGCACTATTTTAATTCAAGAGATTCTTCCCCGTGACCTTCAAACTTGCTATGGGTTCTCTCATCACTTTCAAGTTCTAAATCTTCCATCGAAAGCTATTTAAACATGTAAGTGACCACCCTAATTCCATATAAACTCCTAAAACTACCTCTTTTAGAGTAAAAAATAAACTATTCTAACATATAAACCATTATTCTTGTTCTTTCTAACATAAGTACATTGAAAACTCATCTTGAAACTTTTACAAGTGTAATGGCACATGTATTCCATCTTGATAATCTTTGGAAATGGACTTAAATCCCCTAAAATCATCTTCAAGTGTAAATAAATCTAGTGTATACTAAATGAGCTCATGTAGAGAAAATATATCAATTCAAGCCCTAATAATACTTCAAATGACTTTTGAACCATCTTATTTAATGCTTCAGACAATAAAATCACCTTGATAAGGCTTGATTTGGCCACAATATAAACCTAGGTTTCTCCAAAAACCTTAAACTTTGTTAAAATACCTTAATTTCATCAAACAAGATTAACAAGCATTAAACCAAGTGATCAAGTGAAAGCATTTGAGTCAACAACCTATGTAGTCTCTTGACTCATCATGACATACCACTAGGACCCACTAGACTAAATTTAAAGTCAATGGAATGCTTTGTAAGGAAACTACCTTTAAAAATGCTAATCAAGGCTTTACAAAACCACTTAAAGAATATAAAATCATGACAAAGATATGAACAATGTTGTAAAAGTAGGACAAGCAAAGTTTCAAATTATAGGGGTGACAACTTGACTTGTGAGGTAAAACATGTCAATATTTTCATGACTCAACTAGGAAGCATGCCTACTATGCTTATGAAATAGTAACTTTGCATTTCTTTTGGACTCATAGAATCTCTCTCATATTCTAAAATACACATGAATAGACTTTGGCCAATGACTATAACTTTTTATCAACCTCCAAACACACAAAAATGAGAAAAAAACACACAAGAAAAAACACCAACAAGACACACACCACACTTGTGTTATAAATCACTTAGGGAACATAACAAACATAAGAAAAATACTATGTATAAGCTAACCTACCAAGATTGATCTTGGATCAAAATGAAATATTTTGAGATCATCTTATTCATGTGATGAGTAAGGGTGTGAAACAAGTTTCCCATAAAACAAGTGCTTGATAGGCAATGTTTCTTGCTTACCAACTCTCTTGGCATGTTTCAAGGGAGTAAATAATATCAAACCAGCCACCTATAAATACATATTCATCTTATACTTCAACACTTACCTCATGTTGTTTTCTTACTGCAACCTCCACCAATGATACTCCATTTAGGCATTGTCCTTAGATCTCTATGGCATCTGTAGTAAACTCATTATTTGTATCAGTTTCTATAAGTTAATCAATCTCTTCAAGGATATTTTCAAATTCAATCCAAGCTACATCATGGTCTTGAATGGGTATGTCTTGATCAAACTCCTCATAATCATGTTCTCTAATAGTAAATATTCCTTTACAAAGGTGTTCAATCTTTTGAAGAGATTTCATGTACTACTACCAATCACTTTTTAGCTCCTCACTTTGGTCAAATTGAATGAGACAAACTTGAATAACATCTTGATCTTTCTCCTTAATAGTTATAGGGATGTCAAGAGTGTCAAACATTCAATCATGACATGATTAGGAAACAAAATATTTAAGGTCAAATTCTTATTCATTTGGAATGATTTCACATATGTCTAAAACCTCACCTTGCTCTTGAAGAGATCCACTACTAGTGAACACTTCAATCTCTCCCATGAAGTCATTGTATATCTACTTCCATGAGTTCTCTTCATCTCATTTATCAAGGCTCATTTCATAAGGACTGGATTGATTTTCTTCTTCCTCCATGAATAATGGAATATCATCTATCCAAGAGTGTTAACTCATCATGATTTTACAACTCCAAGTTTGATGCTTTCTTTTACCTCATGAAGAGGATTTTCAATGATGAATTATTCATCATATTCACTCACAACATCTGCATTATGGATCTCTTGAGTCTCTCTTAGAGATGTAACTCCATCAAGCCTCTCAAGGACTACTACTTTCTCTAACTTGTTTAACAAACTCTCATTTCCAACTGGATGTTCATCTTCTTCATTCAAGGCAACAAGTTATTTTTCATAAAAGGAGAGCATGGGAGGGTAAGAGAGATTATTGGATTGCTTAAGACTTGAAAGAGTGCCCTTTCAACTTGGGATTTTGATTTTAGGATTATTTAAGGATTCTTGGAGAGCCTCTTTGGGAAGGAAGAAAGAATCATGGTTTTATTTCTTCCACCCAACAATCAACTTATCAACCTCTAATGTGCTTTGAGACTCATAAAATCTTAGATCTTGAGGAGTAGATGAAAGATTTATTAAGCTTGAGAAATCCCTTGGATTGACTTCTAAAACTCTTCCTCCCTCTTGGTCTTGATCTTGTCCATGAAGACTCTCTTTCTAACTTGGGAATTTCTTTGGTATGGCCTCAACAAATTTTTCTTTCACTTGATCTAGGCATGATTCATTATTATTTTCCCATGACTCAACCACTTCTTTCCAAATTAGAACCTTGGAATTAGGAGCCTCATCTAAAAAATGCATTGTAACTTGAGGGTTGGATATAGGATCTGATAAGATTATAAGATTCCTTGGAGACTCATCAAATTTATAATTTTGAATGGGCATGAAAGAAGCCTATTGAAGAGGAATGGGAGGAGATTCATCCATAAGAGTTGGCATAGTGTAACTGGGAATAATATCACAAGAAGGCCTCCAAGATGAATTTATATTGATTTTTTGAGGAGGGGTAAGTGTAATTTGAAGTAAACTTGGGACACAAAAAGGTTGATCAAGTGTAGGAGATGATGGTTGAGGTTGTATAGGTTAGACATCTTGATTTTCCCAACTCACTAATATATATTCCCACCATTAGATCAATGTTCTAATTTGACTAAACTCATTAGTCATAACATACTAATTTTACTCTCCAACTACTATCTACCTATCCATCAACATTTGTACTAACTTACTCATATTATCTATGATGTGTTAAAGTATCAAATCTAAATTTGAATCCCATTCTCTCATCACCCCTTTAGACTTTGTCATATTTGAATTGAAGGCCAACAAGGATATGGTAGGGGAAACATAATTTTGAGTTTAAAATGGAGTAAGAGGAGGTGATAATGACTATTTTAAGTCATGATAAGGTTGTTTATGTATACAATTGGAATCATATGAGGGAAAAGAAGGATAGTTATAGGGCTGATATGGTTCAGTATACTAATGGTAAGGATCATGACAAGAATGATTAGGATCATAGTAAGGTTGGTATGGCTCATTATAGGATTAATAAGTATATTAATTACATTCTTTTCATACCCAACCATCAAACTTCATCAATATAGTGAATTGAAAACATAACTTACTTAAACTAGTGATTGGGCTTCTAAAACTAGTTGATTAAGCTTGGAGTTGCCATTGATGTTTTGAATGCCTCCAAAGGCTAAAATGAAGAAGAGAAATACCAAAAATTCTTCCACTTATTTGGAACTTGGTCCCATCAGGTATGATAAAAAAAATTATCTACTCAAAATTCCACCCTTATGAAGGTTGTTCAAACCTTCATAGTTTAGAGTAACATGGATAAAATCCTAGTAAATGGGTAGCCTAAAAGGTGGATTGAATCTCTATATTTATAAGGATAACTTCCCTTAATGTATTAGTTAGGATCTCTAGGATACACTAATAAATTTCAAAGAAAAAGGATGGAAAACAAATTGAAAAAACCCCTATCTAACTGAATTGATACACCAAAATGTTTCTTTCACTTACCTAACATGCACTAAAGAGGATGAATTAAAACATGAACCTGATTACACTTCTCAAATAAAGAGTCTATAAACATTGATATTTCACATAGAGGTCATTAGACTGATGTATGGTCTAATGTATCTGATATTGAGGTCTCTAAATGACACTAATGAAGGATTACACTTGCCATACATACAAGGATGTTTAAATACACTATGTAACCTAAAATAATAAAATACCACCTATAATTAGGTACATAAGAGAGGAAAAATTTGAGTAAACATTCACTATCAATGGAATTCATCTACAAACCATAAGCATACACTAGTCACAAACATTGAGGAGCCATGTATTTGGTCTTATTCAATTCATAGAGCTAATTACAAGTTTTTTTCTAAGTATGGATCTACCAAAACTTAGTAGGTTAAGTATGATTATAAATTCCAAAACTAGGCATACTTAGAGAGAGAGAGAGAGAGAGAGAGAGAGAGAGAGAGAGAGAGAGAGAGAGAGAGAGAGAGAGAAAGAGAAATAACTTAGGGATGAGTCATCAACCTAGTCTTCCTAGAACTCCAACATAATACTTGATTGATTCTCTCTCTTTATTTTTATAAAATGAGAAAATAAATATATATGATCTTGTTTTGAGGGATTGAATAATTCTTAGTATTGGTTACTGGAGTTTGACCAATACATGTGCCTATATTCTTACTTATATGCACCTATATACTAGCTTTCTTATCTTCCTTTATGAATAAGTATTCTTATTTAAAAATAGGTCTTCAAGTCCTCATCAATTCCTCCATTTAATAATTTTAATCATCTATTTTTGAGGTCTCTCCACCTTACTTTGGCTTTTAGAAGGCTCCTTGAAGCATCTTTGACCTTTTCAACTTGCTTGGTGGATGAGAGAGGAAAGGTCTCTTAGGGTAGTTGATGACTATTTCCACCATTTAAATGTTTCTTGAAACCAACCTATGAATTTTTATTGTTCTCCAAATGTTTTAGAGGTAGAATCAACCTTTAAAATCACATTGAATAACTTTTATGTATTGATTTGGTTGTTAAACCACTTGAACTCCTCCTCTTGCATTATGGCATAGAAAGAAAAAAACATAGTTTTACCTTGAATAAATAAATTAATATCCATTTATGAACTATAGAAATCATATTAGACCTAATAAAATCACTTTGATTCATCAAACAATTTAAAATATGTGATTTTGCTCCAAAAGGTCTCATTTGGCCTCATACATTATAGCCCTCAGAATAGGTAAACCTCCTTATGTATAATAATGTATAGAGTGTAATAGATAAATAATAACATATTTTATGACATATTATCACCTTAACATTACATGCCAATATTTAGGACCTAACTCTAAGTGGAAGTTTATCCCATTTTTTCTATCTAGTTAGGCCTCCCTACCTAGAAACTGAGATTTTGGTCCAAATTATTCCCACACATGTGAAACCTAAAAAAAATTGATTCAATTTACCCATGATATAACCATCATAAATTCCAATTTTGGGCTTCTTTAACTTTGTGTAGGTGGGCAAACCAAGAAATGGCTAAAAAACTAGCCCTTATTCAAGCCTATTTTGGATTACCTTGTAAAATTAGGTTTGTTTGAGCACTTAATAGGTGTATTTTATGGTATTTTTTACTTTAAAATGTGAAATAAATCCCAAAAATAATCTCCCTTAATTATTTTCATATATTCATTATCTTTAATACCCTTTTTAGGCTCAAAATCTCATAAAAATACAGTTTTCCTTGAATCTATGTAGGTGCAAGTAGAATCAAGTACCATGGTGAGAATATAATTGGATTATATAATTTTTTAAAATAGGTTTAATAATCATTCTAGGTCATTTTAGGTGTTAATATATCAATCTCTCTTGACTAGTCAAATCTAGTCTTTTAAGTAGCCTAAAACACACTTATCATCTTAAGGATGATTCATAAATTACATGGGGTTAAACCAAAAATTATGATATGAATTTTTATTAGGGACATCCCCCTAACATCCCATATGGGCTTAATTTTCCATGTAAAATTTCATGAAATATATGATCATTAGAACCCAAACTTCGACTAGCAAACTAAACATTTTGTGAGGTTGAAGAAGAAACATGCCTGAAAGTGAAACTTTTTGAGGTTAACCCTTAGTTTTACCACCTTAAAAAGGTATAAAATATCCTTTATTAACTTCTCCAATGATTTCCATTTATATTTTTCCCTTATTGTCCTCTATAACATCATTGAATGAGATTGAGCATTTATGAACAAATTGGTCATCTTGACCCTAACAATCTTGTTTTGACCTCTCTATATTTAATAAGGATGTGAATCATGTTCTAAATTTTTTTTATCTTCCTAAAAATCATATATAAAATCCATATTCCAAATTAAAAAAACACACCCTTTATACCTTGTTATGCCAGGACTGTTTTTGGCTATAAGTGATTACTAGGCTCACTTGACTGTAAATTTAGGAATGATAACTTTAAAATTGGTATTTATCATCATTGGTGAGAAAAATATGTATTGAATGGATATATTAATTAACCTTTTATAATTTTACACAACTTAATTTTATTCATGGTTTTATACCTTTTATCAAAATGACACCTTTTCTTCGAAAAGACATACAGGTTTGTGTATGCATGCTAGACCCTTATTGACTACCATTTTAGGAGTGATAACTATTCAAATAAGTTTATATATATTTTTATATTATTAAAATATCTTGAAATCATATTGAATTTTTTATAATATTTTCTTATGCTTCCACTTGATCATAAGCATCAGACTTCTTTAGAAGCTCATACACAAGCTTATCTAATATAATCAAAATTCTTGAGCCTCTTATTGCCAAAAACCACCTTATATAAGAGAGTTTTTTGTAGATTTATGAAATTACACATATTTTCCATGACCTCTTTATCTCCATATTAGACCCCATATCTTCATCTGGACCATGCATATGTCTTAAAACTTTCTCAAAGTTTGGCTATAAGTGATTACTGATTGAAAATCAATGGTTCTAGAGTGACTATTCTAAGCATCCTTATATAATATTTTTCCATGTTTATATTACCTCAATTAACCCTTAAAAACTTTATCATTCACTAAAGCTTCCACCCCATTATCATTGTTTTCACTCTACCCTTTTCAAATTGACAAACCAACTATAGTTATTCAGGTGAATTTGTAGGTAGTCATTTAATGTTTGGGTATATTTTGGGGTTTAAGATCTCTATCAAAACTCCTAACTGTATAAACATAATATTTTCAAATTTTATAAAATACTAACACTTTACTTACTACAAGAATACGTTGAAACTCAATCTCTCTGAATGCATACCTTTAGTGCTTCATAGGATTATTGTCCCTTATTACCACATTATTACCAATCCAAAAAAATCATAAAACCATTACCTAAGATATTACTCCTTCAGTATTTTTCCTCTTTCCATCCCTATTTTCCTAACCTTGATCCCCTTTTGCTAGTTGACTAGACAGGTCGACTAGGTCAACCTTGTACAATTTTTAGCCTCTGATTACTATATAGGGTTGACTAGGTCAACCCTATACTATTTTTGGGTATTTTTAATTGAGATTTTCATTATCCCTTCAGCCAACCTAGCTCAAGACCTAGTGATTTATCTCTTGAAAACATACAGGGTCAGCTAGGTCAACCTTGTATAGTTGACATATTTAGAAGGATTTAGGGTAAGATCCACATATAGATACAAGATAATTTCATCACTATTTCAATATGAAATCAAGAGTTATTATTCCCTTATGCTTCTTTATAATCTACTCTTCCACCATTCTACTTGAGTAGTCTTAGCTTAAGGTTTCTACTTGGAGAATCTAATATTGTGGATAAGTCTTGGATGCTTTGGCCTTTCTTAGTGATCCTTACAAACCATAATAACCTCTTGTGAATCCCCTTTGGCTGAGGGAGAGATTAAGTCTCGATGGGTTCACATTCAGGTAAGTATATTCTAACTTTTTTCTCCTCTCTTTAATAGATAGAAGTAGCATAAGTATTGGCTTGAATAATATTAATATTCATATTCCATGTATTAGGGTATTACTCATACTTAACTTAATTGATATTCTCTTAGACATGTTTTGATTGATTTACTAATCCATTTATTATGCCACAAGATTTGGTGTGCACTAGATTAGATTTACTTTCTTTTTTTTTAGATATAGAGGGAATATTAAACCTAGGACTCTTTTAGGGTTATTGCATGATTGTGTTAGATTTTAGGATTTGGAACCCTTCCTAACATGGTGTATTATGATAAGTGATCCCATAATTAGGTCTAATGGATCCCCATATTGGTCATACTCCCACTTAAAAATTGTATTCCCAATTAGAAGTGTAGGTATGCTCTATTTTCTTTGAGCCAATATTGATTTATAGACATGATGCATTTTTGATTGCATACATTCTAGTTAATCTAATGTGAATCTAACCCTTGTAGGTTTATTTCACATATTTCATCATTTTATCATTTAATTTTTATACTATCTATTTTTCCCCTATTTTTTTTACTAGGTCAACCTTATCGACTCTATACAATTTTCATCCCCTACTTACCATACTAGGTTAACCCTAATGACTCTGTATAGTTTTCAAACCTTGTTTTCTCTACTAGGTCAACCCAATCAACTTTGTACCTTTTTTTATTTTTCTATTTGCTAACTCGGTTATTTTTTTCTCTTTATTAGCATTTTGTTCATTTTCATCAAACATCTTGTCCCCTATCAGATTCTTCTTAGATAACTTGAATCCATTTAGACACTATGATTCTTATCTTTTCCTATCTTTTATTCCTATTTATATCTTGTGGGGAATCTTTTTATGCCCATACCTTCATCTAATTACCCTTTGGGGTATCTTATGATTCCCACTCTTATTGTTCATTACATGATACCAAACTGATTCATCTTCGAGAAACCTTTCAAGACACAAGTTTGTCTCTCACATGCTCATTATTGATATATCTATTAATGTAGGATCCTTTCCTTCTTTTCATGCTTTTTATCTACATCTATCTAACACTTTTTATAGGTTACTTACATGGGTCTTTTCCTCTATAGTAAGTTTATTCCTTTCACAAATATTTAGTCCTCCCTTTTGGTCTTTTGGTTTCTTATTGTACCATAGTCTTGTTTATTTTCTTTCATTTTCTCTTTTTGACACCCTTTGGGTTTTTATTTTGTGAGTTGCTTTTTAAGACTATAGATAGGACCCAACACTCCTGAAAAAACTACCATCTTTTTGCTTACCTCAGTTTATTTTTCACTTTCTTTTTAACACCCCTTGGGCTTATCTTTTATTAAATTACAGTGTAATACCATAGATAGGACCTGACCCTTCTCATAAAATTACCATCTTTTCATATTTTTACATTCCTGTTCTCAAAATTTAGCATTTGCTTCTTTTGTTAGATGTAATTTGCACAAAAAACTATGTTAGCATGTTTTTCTCCATTTCCCTCATTAATATGATAAGGAATCACATTTTACTATCATTGTATCCCATTATACCCCTTTGTCACATTTTTTTCAATTTGAAATAATTCAAATTGTTCCATGTGTCACTCCTCTTGATTTTTTTTCCTTTCACTCTCCATTCGATAAAACAAGGTCAAAGTCAATATAGCTCTTTTATTTTACCTATATCAATGAGACTCTTAGACCCCATGCTCTTCAAATTTCTATCTTATAAATCTTACCCCAAATATTCAAATGAAGGTCATCTTTAGCACCCATGTTTGGTTTTCCAAATCTGTATGGAGGAGGAATATAAAAATCCTTCTAGAAAGTTAAAATCCAAATAATAAGAAACAAAAGGAAATATAAAGATATCAAAATTCAAAATCACACCAAAAGATGTGATTACAAGCACATATCCTATATCTAATCAAATCTCAAACTCCATAATTGGCCTCACATAGAGCCAAAGTCCTTTGGGGTGTGGTAGGCTAGTAGATTAGAATAGAGGAATTTGGTAAACTCTATGGTACTGCCTAGTTTCTCATTCAAGTACCCAATCTTCATAGTAGATTTATGGCTCTATAATGGGTTTGAAGGAATGGGGAACACATTATGAGAAGGTAGGTCCATTTTACTCTTCATGCATATAGCCTCCATGGGATGATATATATACTTCATTTGTTAACCTAAGACTTGTGTAGTTAAGAGAAGCTATTTAGAGTCCTTAAGGTTGAAATTCCTCTTATTTTAAAAAACCTAATTTGAGTGTCTTGACTTCAATAAAGAGTTATTCTACCTTGGTTTTTATTTCATTCTCCCCTCCACCCATTTCATTTCCCCCCATTGACAAATAAATTGTGATTCCAAATCTATTTTCCCTTATTCTATACTTCCTTCTTCTTCACCTCTTCAAAACATGCTAACACTACTTTGATTTAGTTTTATCTATCCTTAGAGCAAAAAATGTTTAAGTAACTATGGATTACTTTATTCATACAATATAATTACATTCTAAACCTTACTTTAATTTCCTTTTACCATTTATTATTGTTTTACCATCTTACTATTATGGACACCTGAGTCTGTACCCTTTTTCCATTATTAATTAAGGTTGGCTTGTTATTTCTAACTTATTAATGTTTTTTTTACCTTTCATATACTTTTTTCTACTATTGAGTGAGATAAGGATTGTTACTACTCACTCATCAATGTTGTTTTACCATTTTGTTTCTTATTTTACCATTAATTTTTTATTATCATCCTTTTTTACATGTATCCTTGGTTTGACTTGGAGAGTTTGCCTTTCTTACCTAAGGAAAGCTTGTTTGATATTTTCGGTCTTTAGTAGCCTTGGATTTTCGTTTACCCAATTTACTCCTGTTGTTTGTCTTGGTCATTTGGTATAACATAGCACTTGTCAGCCCAGCTTGCCAAATTTCCAAATATGTCCCATCCTCAAAGCATGAACTATCTTGGATTTTATTTCATTTTTTTTGTTTTTGCTCTTTAGTTTTGTATTCTTATGTTTATCAAAATTAGCCTCTACACCCTACACAACCAAAACTAATAACATAATATATAACCATATAATGATAAAGGTAATTCAAGGTATGCATCACATTTAATTTTTAGTTATTACCCTTTTAGTCATTTAACTTTTAGTTATTTCCTTTATTATTTACTTTTAGTTATTTTTACTTTAAATACTACAACTTTTTTTTAGCATCAACATTGTGTGTTACTATGTTTTTTCTCAAAGCACCATCCCCTATTGAACCTTAGTGACATGTGATGATCTTTGAATCGGGAATATGTATACACATAATATTTTCAACTTATTTCAAATACTGATTATTTACATCTTGTAGGAACATATCTAGACTTAATCTAAGTGTATGCCCTAAGGGGTGCATTAAAAAAGGGGTGGGAAAACCTTTGGTATTTTTTATGATTATTTTCCCTTATTACCACATTATTCACAATCCAACTATCTCCTAAAACCATTCCCTAAGATATTATTCCTCACTTGCACACTCCTATATTTTTCCTCTTTCCATCCCTCTTTTCCTCACCTTGATCCCCTTTTGCTAGTTGACTATACTAGGTTGATTGGGTTGACCCTGCATAGTTATTAGACTTTGATTACTATATAGGGTCAATCGGGTCAAACCTATACTATTTTTGGTTATTTTCACTTAATAATATTTTTATCACTTTGGTCAACCTAGCTTGGGACCTAGTCATTTATCTCCCAAAAACATGCAGGGTCAACTGGGTTGACCCCATATAATTGACATATTTAGAAGGATTTAGGGTGAGATCTACCTATAAATACAAGATCATTTCATCATTATTTAAATATGCAATCAAGATTTATTATTCACTTATGCTTCTTCATAATCTGCTCTTCCACCATTCTACTTGAGGAATCTTAGCTTAGGGTTTATACTTGGATAATCTAGTCTTTTGGATAAGTCTTGGATGCTTTAACCTTTCTTATTAATCCTTACAAACCATAATAACCTCTTTCAAAGCCAATTTGGCCAAGGGAGAGATTGAGTCTCAATGGGTTCACATTCAAGTAAGTATATTCTAACTTTGTTCTCCTCTCTTTAGTAGATAAAAGTAGTATAAGTATTGGCTCAAATAATATTACTATTCATATTCCACGTATTAGGGTCTTACTCATACTTAGTTTAATTGAGATTATCTTATACATGTTTTTATTTATTTACCATCCCATTTATTGTGCCATAAGCTTTGGTGTGAACTAGATTATATTTACTTGCTTATTTATTATATATAGAGTGAACATTAATCTTAGGACTCTTTTAGGGTTGTTACATGATTGTGCTAGACTGTAGGATTTGTAATCCTTCCTAAAATGGTGTAATGTGACAATTGATCCCCAAATCAGGTCTAGAAGATCCCCATATTGGTCATGCTCCTACTTAACAAACGTATTCCCAATTGAAAGTGTAGGTATGCTTTATCTTCTCTGAGCCAGGATTGATTTATAGACATGATGCATTTTTTATTGCATGCACTAAGTGTTTCAATACTTTTTGATATAGTGTTGAGGGCATCAATGTCTTCTTTTGAGAACTCACAATCTATTTAAGGCCTCATCCTTCAAATTAAACAAACACTTTTCTTATTAAGTTCATTCATCCTTGTAGATGGTCATATGGTACTTTGCCTGTGTTTGAAATCTTAAGACCTCAAAATAAATCACCGATAATTACATTGATCTTCATTACTAATTATCTTTGATTTCTATATAACTCCATTAAGTCTCATCTCCTCACAAACATTCACTTTTCCCTCAAGTTTGAAAACCATTGAGGTACTAAAAAAACCTTATAAGTGATTATTTGGTACATAGAGATCTCTCCTACTAGTCACTAAGAAAGAAAAGATTTTTTTATATAACATTGAGGTCTGAAAACCTTCAGACTTTTATAACCTCTATTTATGTCGTTCTTGGTCCAATAACCTCTCACACCAATGTCAAGCTTTGAATAACCAATACCAACTCATATATACCATTAAGAGAGTTTTGAGTGATATCTCTGTCTTTACTTAGTTAGTATGAAGATGAACCTTTGGATTGGGTTTAGAATCAATTCCAAGCATTAAAAACATCCTTAATCACATAGAAGAAACCCTCTACTATATTCATCAAATCCTTGTCCATATCCTTGCCAATTGAATGTGACTTAAATATTACTAGATAGGTAATTTTCTTCACTTTTATCCACAAGCCTATAGGTAGACATAGTGTTTAAGGTGAATTTTATTAATTATTCTATACTGATCCTCATTAGGTCTCTTTGTCCTCAAATATCCTTAATCCTTAAATCTTTCATCCAACTCCAACTCTACTAAGATCTCACTTGTAACATCTCTCAAGTTTGAAATCTAACCTTTAGATATTTAAGGAGACCTATAGGCAAACATTGGAAAGCCTAACTATTCTTAAATATATACCTCTCAAATATTTTTTTTATCATCTTTAAACATCTAACCTATAGCCTCTTTTAAGGTGTTTTCAGTTAGGTCCACTACCTTGTTTTCATGATTGAAGTTATTCATAGGACACATGATGTCATTTCTCATATAAAACACAATCATCAATCAAACTTGAAAACCCTATTTTAGGTGACTATTAATTTCTTTTGAGCCTTGCATATATTTTCATAAAATTTGTCTAATATCTTCACCTTTATACTTCATGGTTTTATCTATCACCATCATCTAACCAACCTATAGGTGTCATCATTATTTTCTTGGTTGTAAGGCTAAATAGGGTCAATTTTCTTAGATTTGTCTAGACTTTGATGATGTTAGTAAGGTCTTGTCACCTTACTCAGATTCTCTTTATCCTCTATTACCTTCAATTGAATCCATCTATCACTCAAAACCATTATCTTTTTCGTTATGCCCATGATGAGCATGTATGTGCATTCCACTAGGCTTAGACCTTCCTTTTATGTATTTCACCTTTGTTGAAGTCACTTATCTATCTTGGTGAACATGTAGAATGCATAGGGATCATTACCATGGTTGAATATATCAAATATTGATTCAATAGGCTCAATAATACTTCATGATCACTATTATATATCTCACATAAGGATGAAACCTACAGGTTTATATTTCATTGCTAAAAGCTCTTTTATGCACCAAAATTGATTTTATTGATCCTTATATGGCTTCAAGATTATCATTCAACATCTATAATTTTATTATGAACTTAAAATAGCATTTAAATACACATTTGTCACATTTATCATGTTCATATTTTGTGTTAACAAAAGGTATGTACACAGTCCATAGCCCGAAATGGCATTAGGCTTGTCTTTTTTAGCATGAAGACACTTTTCAAATGTCTATTTTTATTTTTGATGAGGTTAAGACCTTTATATTATTTTTAACAAGTCAAAACAAAACCTGTTTACTCCATTATTGAATGTAGATCCATGATATAGTTAAAAAGGCTTGACAACATTGTTTGTTGCTTGGAAAAAATGATATTAGAGTGAGCATGGAGAAATTTGGTGGAGTTTAATATATTTTATATGAATTTAAACATGATGGATAATATTTATAAACCTTATCCAATATGTTAATAACCCTAAAACATCAATAAATAATGAAAATTATCTTACAAATATGCATAAATAGACTTTTCCTCACCAAATGAACTCATATGTGCCAAGTGTGGCTTGAAGAAACATGTGAGATGATTTCACAAAACCTAAACATATCTCTAATTTCCATTATTCATTCAAATTATTTCAAATTGCTATTTCAAAGAATAAAAATGATCCTATGGGATTTTTAGGTAGATTTGGAGACCTTGGAGTCTTAACTATTATTAATAAAGGAGAGGGGATAGATATAAAAAAAATCCAAAAATTTGAATATTAATAGGGCCCTCTCCTTTGGAAAAAATATTATGACCTAACTCTCTCTCCTCTATTTGTATTGAGCATTTTAAAATTGGCTTCATGAGCTTGTGAAGAGAGTGATGAAGGAGAAAAGGCATGTTTTGCACTTTTATGACTTATGAGAGATTAAAAATAATAGATATGACCTTTATAAGAACAAGACACACCTTGAATTCATTTTCACCTACAAGTGACCATCCCAAGTCTGTACAAACTCCTAAAACTACCTCTTTTAGAGTAAAAATTAAACTATTCTAACATTTATACCATTATTCTTGTTCATTATAAAATACGTACATTGAAAACTCATCTTAAATATTTTACAAGTGAAATTTCACATATATTCCATCTTGATCATCTTTGTAAATGGACTTAAATCCCTTTAAAAACATCTTCAAGTGCAAAGAAAGCTATTGTATACTGAATGATTTCATATAGAGAAAATATATCAATCCAATACCCGATAATACTTCAAATTAATTATTCGCCATCTTATTTAATGATTCATGCAATAAAATCAACTCGAGAAGGCTTGATTTGGCCACAATATAAACCTAGGTTTCTAAAAAAACCTTAAACTTTGCTAGAATACCTTAATTTCATCAAACTATATTTGAAATCTTTAAACCAAGTGATCAAGTGAAAGGAATTGACCTAACAAACTATTTAACCTTTTGAATCATAATGACATACCCCTAAGACTCTATATACTAACTTTGAAGGCATTGGACTATTTGTTAAGGACACTTCCTTAATTAATGCTAATCAAGGCTTTATAAGACCACTTGAAGACTATCAAAAAATGACAAATCTATGAACAAGGTTGTAGAATCATGACAAGAAAAGTTTAAAATTATAGGGGTGATAGTTTAACCTATGAGGTCAAAATTTTCAATAGGTATACTTTAACTCTTCATACAAAACAATGTGACCTAGGTACTCCACCTCTTAAACTCTAAAATAACATGGAAGGATTTTCATAAATTTGATGTTGTTTAATAATTATCAATACATGATTCACATACCACAAGTGTTCTTCCCATATCTTACTAAATATTAGGATGTCATCAAATAATACCAAGATAAATTCTTCAAAAAATAGCCTAAAAATATTGTTTATCAAACTCTTAAATGTAAACGGTGTTGTGAGACCAGTTGGAATTACCAAAAAATCATAATAGCCTTCATGAGTTATAAAATATGTCTTATGAATATCCTCATGTTTGGTATGAATTTGATGGTAGCCAAAATGAATATTTAGTTTTTTAAAGTAGACAACACCATATAGCTCATATAAAGAATCATCAATTACTGGGATAGGGAATTCTCTTTTTTTTTACTTTTTGGGTTCTCTATAATTTGGTCAAATCCTTCAAGTATCATCCTTATTAGACACCATGGTCATAGGGGATGAATATATGAATTGGTTGTGTATGAAAATACACACTTCTAATATCACTTGTACTATATTTTGAATCTCATTCTTCTAGACATATGGGTATCTATATGGTCTGATGTTTGGTGATTAACTCCCTCAGAGAAATAAAATGACATGTTCATGTTATCTTGTTGGTGGTAGTCCTATAATTATTCTAAAAACAACTAATTGGTCATCAAAAATATTCTATATATTAATATGTGTAGACATATTTATGGGTTGTACTTGCAAGGAAAGCAATTGTGTTAACAATATGTCTACCCCTTTTTGGATAATATTTTGCATCTAATAAGATGTAATCAATTATGGATATTTTTCTCATATTCCACATAGTTCAAATGTCCTACCTTGAAAATGAAAGTGCATGAACAAATCCTATAAATTAATCTCTATCATGCCTAAGGTGGTGAGCCATTAACAAACATAGGATAATATATCATATAGTTTCCCATATCAATTTTGATCCTATCACATTTCCTTGAATAATTGATTTTACCACCATATTAAATCATGACCTAAACTTATATATATATATATATATATATATATATATATATATATATATATATATATATATATATATATATATATATATATATATATATATATATATATATATATATATATAGGTAAATAAAATAGTTGAAACATGATGCCAACTTATTATTGATGAATTTATGCGTAATCCTTGAGTCAAACATTGTCACATTTTGTTTCTTAAGGAAACACACAACATTGAGTATTTTTAGATTACTAATATATAAAATATGGCATGAGATGGTTTTGAATCTTCAAAATCATCCTTTGTCTCCTCCCCCTCATTTGATACATCCTCTTATTCTTCATTGTCATTGTCCCCTTCAATGTAGAACAATTTATTCTTAACACATTTATGTCTTTTGATATATTTTCTATTGTAGATGAAGCCTAACGCTTTTGCTCATTTCTCTTAAATTTCCCAAGGATTCAATTTAGTAGGATGAGGGAATTATATTTTAGGAACATTACACTATTTTCCATTGGTGAAAGCTCATTTTTTGAAAGATCTTGTTTCTCTACCCAACTTTAAAATAACATGGACTCTAATACAAAACTTAGATTAAACATGTAAACATCATTTTGGATTCTCTCCTTGAGACCACCTAAGAGTTGGCCATTTGATTTGTCTTATGTGATGTCATCCAATAGTAAATATATGTAATGAAATTACTAAATATAATATTTGAAAGTGCCCATTTTCCTTAGTATTAATAACTAGTTGAAATATTTTTTAGTGACATTATTGTGGTGGTAAAACTTTAGATCATTAATAAACATTAAATAGGTAACATATAGGCCCTTATTTTTATTTTGAGTGTGAAACCATTTATACTAAATGAATTTCTCAAGTTTAAAATATAGAGATGCCATGACTATAAGTTTTGCACATGGATTCTAATGTAGATCATATAATTTTTCAATTTGATTGATCCAAGTGACTAGATGTTTACCATAAAACTTGTGCACTTACATTTTTGGTAACATATTTTTAGAACTATTATTTGATCTTTGAATTTTTTAGTTGAGATAACTTTAACGGCTAGATGGAGAGTTATTGGATGGTGTTGTTGTGTGTATATTATTCAAAGATGTAGAGATATTTGTCATTGATGTATTCAAATTTTCAAACAATTATTTCATTTAGTGCAATTCATCTTTAAGCCCATTCAAATCTTATTTTTTATCCATGCCTTGCACATTGTTATAAAGTTGGTTAACCATATAAAAACCCTTGAGTTATAGGTTTCAAAATCCATTGCTTCCTTACTTGGGGTTTTTCCTAGAGTGTATTGTCCTTTTCAGTGGCCTCAGGTGTTTGGACTTTCCATGCATGAAATCAAGGGAATAGTGGTTTTAAATCTAGGATTTTGGTATAAGGTTTATGGTTATGGGGATAAAAAAACATGTTCAAGAGGCTTATACTACTTCAATCATTTTTTAAAGAGGAATATAATGACTACTAATTTACATAAGGGTGTGAAAAAAAAAACCGAACTTTAAAAAACTCAAGTAATACTATGATGATGTAAAATCTGAATTCTTCTCAAATCAAGAATTATTTTTTTCAATCCCCCAACTCATAAAACCATAATTATATTATATATCTAAAATAATATAGTCAATAAATAATGGGAATGGATGTTAAAGGGTATGTCTAAGTTATGGGCTCACATTTATACTTATTTTATTCATAAAGAGTGTCGACTAAATTTTTTAGATCATTAACTATGGAGGGTAACCATGCCCATAGTCTTCTATCTTAACTGTAAGGCCTTGTTCTACCCAACACCCCCTTTTTCCATGGGGAAATTGGGACTCACTTTTTGTTTAACTATGGTCTTGAATTTGAGCCTCCTTTTCTATATGTTTATGAAAAATTATGGTAAAGGACTAATTATTGGCCTTCATACTTTAGAAAAATTTCATTGGTATATTATGTTTTTATCTACTAACACTTGAATTCTTTTGGGGCTTATAAATTTTTTATTTTTGGACTTATTACTTCAGACTTATCCTATTGGTCTTTGTTGGAATTTTTGTCATGCATGAATTCTTGTAGGTTTTTTTTAATGCTAACTTATCTTTATTAGAGACATTATTATAGATATTTTATCTAAAACAATTCCTCTAATGGAATTGTTTTGCAATATTTTTGTCATCGGCATTTTTCCCAATGAAATAGACTTATCCTTTAGCCTTTTTGATATTACCCTTCATACTTTATGTATTATATCCTTTGGGGCTTTTGTCATGGATGAATGCCCTACAAATTAGACCCTTTGGATTATTACTAGATAGAAAGTACCCTTCAACATTTTGAAAATGACCCTTCAGCATTTTTAAATTACCCTTTAAGACTTTTGAAATGCCCTTAGACCTTATAAATCTATCCTTTGGCCTAATTGTAATAGACCTTTTCCCTCTAGAACATATCCTTTGGCATTTTTTAATTGGCACTTTTCCCTAAGATTTACCCTTGTAGACCTTGTCCTGGGCCCTTTCCCTTCCAAGACTTACCCTTCAGGACTTTGTCCTAGGTAAATCCCCTACTAAATGACCTTTTGGGAGAATTTTTGCATACTTTTTGGCTAAAACAATTCCCCTATCACAAAGGACCTTAAATAATTTATCTGACATAAAAATCTCAAAATAATTCCCCCAAGGGTACGTTCCCTTCAGACTTTTTAAACTAACCCTCAAGGACTTTTGTCCTAAGCCTTTTGCCCTTCAGCCAATTCCTTCAAACATTTTATCTAAGACATCATTCCCTTTAACATTTTTGAGACCATCCCTTCAAGCATTCCTTTGGACATTTTATTCAAGAGAATTGGGTCTTTAAGAGAATTTTTATAGACATTTTATCTAAAACAATTCCCCTAATGAAATTCCTATGGAATTTATGTCTTAGACATTTCATCCAATGAAATTAGTGTCCCCACAACATAAATCCCATAACATTTCCCCATACGATAATTACCCTGAGACCAATACCATACTATGAAGTGGTACCCCTACTTAGAGAACATTTTCATTATATTTTGAGCTTATTTTAATATTTTTTTAGCCCAAGTCCAAATGGTATTTTATTAATACTAAGACCTTAGACTAAAATATTCATGCAGGTTCCTTTATATAAGTTTCCAGAGTATTATTCAAATTCCTCTTATCTTTTATACTTATAAGAGTAGAGTGAATTAGGAAATGATAAGTGTCCAATTCATAGGTAGTTAAAATAATTTGATGGTCATGTGGACACTTTTTTATGGTCATGTGAATGTTAAAATTAATATCAAAAAAGGCATAGGTTTAAAATATGATAGTCATGTGGACATGATCAATGGTCATGAGGATGCCTTTTCTAGTTGTGTGAATGTCAAATCCAATATCAATAATAAAATAAAAGGGGATTAAATTATAATGATCACATGGATGTCATCGATGGTCATGAGGACATCTTTGATGATTGTAAGGATGTAAAATTTAGCCTCATAAATTAGTTATTTGGAGTTAAAGGCTAGTGAGCCCAAGTAAATCAGTGTCCAACATTGAATTGTATAGTTGATCCAATGATGTGAAATCGATGGAGACTTGCTAAAGGAATAAGGATGTGATTAGTGGCATGTTCACATTCCATCATGAAGTAGATCGATGGTATGAATATATATTAGAATTTTCCAAGATCTAGACCTAATGAGGTAGAGATGTGTGTTGTAAAAGCAATAATCATATTTTGAAAGGTAGCAAATGGAATGCTATAGATAGAGTGGCTAATCTGAGAGATTAACATGTTGTTCTCACAACCTATAAAAACAGACATGTATATTTTTGGTAAATAACACATTTTTTGAAGTCTTACATGTAATTCAAGATAAAATTATAAAAAATTACCTCAATTTTGTTACGCATGCACATGTTACATAGATTTTATAAAGTCTATTTTAAATGGATAACTACAAGTAGACTTTTATATGGTTTTGAACCATAGTTAGAACTCATGTTCTAACTATCACATGTAACAACCTTGCATGAACTTAGATGATAAGGTGATCCCTTCCCTAAGTCTATATAAACAATTATAATCTAACTTGGATTTTTTGTTAGAGAATTTTTGAATACAGGAGCAACATCAATTTTGATTGTTCCTGAATGTGTTTATGTATTTTCTTTCCAATTTTTGTGTAATTAGTTATTACTTTCTTTGGTGTATGTTACAATAATCTTTAGTGTGCAAAAGTTGAAAATGAATTCTTAATTACTTTGACTGATATACTAATATGTAGATGTGTAAAAACTATTGAAAGATTGGTAAATATATTGGTTAAGATAGTCAATTAGAAATTGATTCATACTGATTATGCATGAGTGCTTTATTCGATGTAGTTTTTGGTGCATATGCCAAAACTACCTTAGATAATTCACTAGCCCGAGTCATAATATCCTAATTAAGGGTGTGCAATAGTTGTCTTAAAAGGATCAACCTTTATCTGAGACCTATGAATTTCTTGCATATTTATCTCCTTAGACTTCTTAGCCATGTCTGACTATGTGTATGTAATTGCTTCTAAAAATAGACATAGGTTATAAAATCACTTATCCTCTTAGAAACCATCTAAGGAAAGTGATTATTAAAAATCATAGAAGATTTCTTTTCTATCTTAACCTTCCCTCTTTTATTGATTTTGTTTTTTGAGACCTACCTAGTCTACATTAGAAGCCAACCACCCATCCAACTCACATAGAGATTCAATACCCTTATTAAGAAACACACCTCCATCCAAAAACCTTGTCAACAGCCTACATACCCTACCCCTATTCTATCAATAGGTTGAAATAGACTACATACCTTCAAATTATGCCCTAGAGTGGATTTTACATTCATTGAGATCCTAAAATGTTAGAGGTTACCTCATTTGATTGTGTTGTGCATAAAACTTGCATCAATAGTTTAAATGTCACTAGAAGAAGGGTATGAACATTTAATTATCATTAACACAAGAGAGACCCCTTTGTGAAAATCCTAAAGCAAAAAAAAATCATAAAACTTAGAAAACAAAAAAAAATTAAGAATGGACTAGATCGGTAAAGGACTCATAGATATCCCAGGTATTCAAAATGATCTCCCCAATGACCTATTCCTAAACCTTCCTAGGTTCCATAATAATCACCCAAGAGTTGATGAAGGGTATCTGATCACTTACATATATGTTATGCATATTATGGATATAAAATTTGAGGATATAATCTATATGTTGTTCCCATTCATGATAGGAGAAGAAATGTATGATTGGTTAGGAGAGTTGGTACCTAGTTCAACTACTAGTTGGAGTGATCTTGAAGAACATTTTTTGATTTGATTTGGTCCAAATATTGATGTTCAGGATTTAAAAAATAATTTAACATCTTCTATGAGGTTCTCTATAGTAGGTATATTATATATGAATCATACAGAGTCTATCCAAGGATAAAGCTTATTACTATGCTCAAACATGAACATAGTGAAAGGGTTTCCTTTTAATACAGGCACTATGCACAAGGAGGAAGAAAAGATCCTAGATGAAGAGTGTATTTCAGCCATCAACAAATAAATTGTAATTTTACAAGAGAAATTGAGATACCAACAATAAGAAGGGGAATCCATCAAGCTAGGAGAATTGGATCATGTTGATTCCATCCTTGTATTTGATGAGATAATTGAAGAATGAAATAATGATAGTGAGGAAAGTGTCAACCTAGAAGAACATTGTCAACCTTTTCATCAACTCTATGAGATAGAATATGCTTAGGTATAATATCAATTACTTTACTTTATAAAAGAAGATATTAGCTCTAAAGATAGTGTTAATAAAACTTGTGACTACTGGTTTGCATCAGAATCTCTATCAAAATACTTACTTGATGATTATATTCCTAACTTGTTCTTATCTAATCATGCAAGATTCAATGTTCATAATATAGATTATGTTATGCCTGAGGTAGGTACATATTTTTATCATGAGATAAATGAAAAAGGTATGTTAGCTTTCCCCACTAGCCTTAATTCTATTTCTGAGATCCCTTTTAATGTAATTAATTCACATAGATACTCATGCCTTGATTTGATAGATGTCAAATTTAATTTAGTGTCTAATTCTAATGTGTAGGATAGTGTGGTTGATTATGTGATTGACTAGGAACCCCAGTGTGTGTGGACATCAACATCATCTGACATGGATGTAAAAAACTTTGATTACACATAAAATGCCCCTAAAGTTTCATATCTTCTAGAGCATAATTATTCAAAAGAATAGTGATAAAATAATCAACAACATGTGGTGGATGAGATGATCCTTCTGGAATTAATATTTAATGAATCTCTCACTCATAAAATCATAAATAGTGACCCTTAGGTAAGCAAAAAATTTATTCATGATTTGGAAAATCAAGAGATGATTCATTAAAATATGAAAGGTCACACTCAAAGTGAGAGTTTAGATGAAGTTTTTGAGGAATATGTTGTTCATGATTATATTTATGATTCGGAATCTATCTTTGAGGACCTTTCCCATAATGAGTTCATAGAGGACAATGACTTTCAAGACTACAGGTTAGATATAATATCTAAAACTTTGGATGATTTATTTTTTTATTGTGTCTAGGATTTTCCAATTAGTAACCTTAATTTTTTGTTCTACAATATGAGGGAAAGGCTCAAAATTTTACTAAATGAATACAAGGATGTCCCTACCTATTTCATAACTTTAATGGAAAAAACCATGTTATTACCAAAGAATGAGAAACATACCAAATAGAATTTCCAAATCCATCCCCAATATTGTTTTGGTTTTATTTAGAGTAGGATTAGGTCAGGTTTCTTATTTTTTATCATTTGCTTTTATTAGAGTAGTTTCATGATTTATAGATTAATTTTTCCTATTTTCAGTATTTTGATTTCATAGTTTAGTTTATTATTTTCTAGATTAGATTTTAGTGATTTATTAGATTAATTGTTCTTTTTTTCTCTGATGATCATAAATGTGTTTTATCTAACTATAACCAAGCTAAAAATCTAAACCAACTGAGCTTATGATTTATAGAAAAGGGGAAAATTAAAATCTTAACACTTTAGAACTAGTTTATAGATTGGGTGTATTTTTATATTTTTTTGAGTCTTTACGATGAAAGTAGGTAATCATGGATTATCATAAATAGTGTCATAATCCAATATTTTCACTAGGTATGTGAAATTTTCTCTTAGATTACTTCATAAAAATTTAGAAAATTTTCTTATTTTATTGGGTCAAATGCACCTATCACATTAAATACCTATTAGAAGTGATAATTATGGGTATAGGTGTTGCTGGTAGGGACATTCTAGTAATGATTTATATTATAATTATACTATCTATTTGGGGTTTCATCTCTTCTCTTTTCCATTCAATAACAAAATAAACACAAAAGAAGAAATAACCAATGGATTCAAAAGAGCAAAATAAAATCAAAAGGCTCACATGATGAAATAAGTTCAATATACCATGTATCATGATTAACAAAAAATAATGGAAAGAGAGGAGAAGGAACCAAAGTTATATCTATTGGGGATATGGATGCTTGGCTAGTAGAAGATTAATACCTAATATTCTCTTGTTTTTTGAGATTTAAGAGATACGAAAATGAAACCTACAACTTCATCAAGCCTTTGAAAAAATCAACACAATAGGGGTCATGTAATCTATACATTTGACACACATATATCCAAGAAATTAGAAGGAAATTATGTCATGTGAATTAAATTAGGAGTCTCTTTCATGTTTCTAATTTAATTATTCTTTTATGGCACACTTCATGACTGATTTGAGATTTCAAACTAGAGTTTTGGGTTCTTGAATACTTAGGACTATTCCCCATGTGAGTCATCATTTGTTGTACCCAACACCCCCCTTTTTCTATAGGGAAATAGGGACCCACTTTTTGGTATACTAGGGTCTTGAATTTGAGACCCCTCTTCTATATGTTTATGCAAAATTTTGGGAAAGGAATAATTATTGGCCTTTATAATTTAGCAAAATGGCATTAGTATATTATGTTTTTACTGACTAACATTTGAATTCTTTCAAGGCTTATGCAAATTATCTTTTCAGACTTATCCTATTGGTCTTTGTCTCTCTTTTTTCCATACATGAATTCTTGCAAGTTTTTTTGGCCACAGACTTATCTTTTTCAAAGAAATTATTGCCTACATTTTGTCTGAAACAATTCTTTCAATGGAATTAGTCTGTGGGGTTTTTTTGTGGGCATTTTTCCTGATGAAATGGACTCATCCTTTAGTCATTTGGAGATTTCCCATTGGCCTTTAAAAATTACATCCTTTATGACTTTTATCATAGATGAATTCCCTACAAAATAGAACATTTAGACTATTTCCATATAGAAATTACACTTTAGCATTTTAAAAATGACCCTTCAACATTTTGAAATTACCCTTTAGGAATTTTGAAATGCCCTTCGACCGTTTGAAACTAACCTTTGGCCTAATTTTTATGGACCTTTGCCCTCTAAAACATATCCTTTATCCAATGTCATTTCCCCTCAAAGACTTACCCTTTAAGACTTTATCCAATGTCATTTCCCCTCCAAGACTTACCCTTTAGGACTTTTTTCCAAGAAAATACCCTACCAAATGACCCTTCAGGAGAATTATTGTAGATATTTTGTTTGAAATAATTCCCTTGACACAAAAGACCTAAAATAATTCCCCCAAGGTCGCATTACCTTTAGAATTTCTAAACTGACCCTTTGGGACTTTTATCCCTATCCTTTTACCCTTCAGCCAATACCTTCAGACATTTTGTCTAAGACATCATGCCTTTCAGTATTTTTGAAACCATCCCTTTAAGCATTCCTTCAAACATTTTATCTAAGAGAATTGGGCCTTTAGGATAATTATTGCAAACATTTTTTTAAGAATAATTCCATTGATAGAATTCCTATGGACTTTACGTCTCAAACATTTTATCCAATGAAATTAGGGTCCCCATAATAAAAAACCTACAACATTTCCCCTTACAACAATTGCCCCGAGACCAAAACTATACTACCAAGTGTTAACCCTACTTAGAGAAAATTTTCATTATTTTTTGAGTTTAATTTAATATTTTTTTAGCCTGGGTCCAAATCATATTTTATTAATACTAAGACCATAGGCTAAAATATTCATGCAGGGTCCTTTATATAAGTTTCCAAAGTATTATGGTAAGTCCTCTTTTTGTTTATACTTGCAAGAGCAAAATGAACCAAGAAATGACAATTGTTTATCTCACAAGGAGTTAAATTGATGTGATAGTCACATGGACATCTTTTGATGGTCATGAAAATTTCAAAATTAAGCTCAAAAATAAAAAGGCATAGATTTAAATTATGAAAGTCACGTGGATGTCATCGATGATTGTGAGGACATATTTGATGATCGTGAAAATGTTAAAATTAAGATCAACAACAAAAATAATAGGGGATTAAATTGTGATGATCATGTGGGCATCATCAATAGTCATGAGGATGTATTTGATGGTTATAAGGACATCAAATTTAACCTCATAAATTAGCTATTTGGAATCAAAGGTTAGTGGGCCTAGGTAGATTGATGGCCAGCATTGATCTTTATATTTGATCTGATGATGAAAAATTGATGGATAATTTTCAAAGGATTAAGGATGTGACAAGTGGTATTCTTACATTCCATCATGTAATAGATCAACAGTGTGAATTGATAGTGGAATTTTCCAAGATATGGACCCAATGAGGTGGATACACGTGTCCTACAATCAATAGTCATATTTTGAAATGTAGTAAATAGAATAATATGGATAGAGTGGCTAATCTAAGATATCAATAGGCTATTCTCACAACCTATAAAAAGAGGCATGTATAGTTTTCATAAATGGTGCATATTTTGAAGTCTTGCATGCAGTTTGATAATTATAAGAACACACTTATGTTTTTATACACATGCACATGTTTCATAGATTTTGCAAAGGTTATTTTAAATGTATAACTATAAGTAGACTTTTATATAGTTTTGAACCATAGTTAGAGCCCATGTTCTGACTATCATATGTAATGACCTTGCATGAAGTTGGAGGATGAGGTGACCACTTCCCCAAGTATATATAAACAATTTTTATCCAACTTGGATTTTTTGTAAAATAATTTTTGAATATAGGAACAACATCAATTTTGATCATCAGTGAATGTATTTGTGTATTTTCTTTCTAATTTATGTGTAATTAGTTGTTACTTTATTTGGTTGTATGTTTGAATAATATTTAGTATGAAAAAGTTATGAATGGATTCTTGATTATTTTGATTGGTGTACTGATCTATAGATGTGCCACAACTATTGAAAGATTGGTAAATATATTGGTTAAGATATTAAAGTTCAAATTGATTCATAATTTTGATTATGCATGAGTGATTTTTTAGATGTAGTTTTATATGCATGTGCAATAGTTGCTTTATATACTTCACTATCTAGAGTCATAATCTCTTGATTAAGGGTGTGCAAAAGCTACCCTAAAAGGAGCAACCTTTGTTTGATGCTTGTGAATTTCTTGCATCTTTATCTCCTTATAATTCTTAGTCATGTCTGAATATTTGTGTAATTCCTGATATGAATAGGCATAGGTTATAAAAGAACTTATCCTTTTAGAAACTAGCTAAGGTAAGTGATTCTTAAAAACCACAAAATCTTTATTATCTACCTTTCCCTTCCCTCCATTTTTGAGTTTGTTTTTTGAGACCTAGCCACTCTAGATTATAATCCATGTTCCCATCCAAGTCACATAGAGATTCAATACCCTTATTAGGAACCACACCTCCATCCAAAAACCTTGTCAACAACCTACATGCCCTACCCCTATTCTTTCATCAAGTTGAAATAGACTACATACATGCAACTCATGCCCTGGAGTGGAGTTTACCTCCATTGAAATCCTAAAATGTTAGAGGATACCTCATTCAACTATGGTGTGCATAAAACATGTATCAACAAGTCTTTGTGATTAATTTATCATGGCTAATTACTTAATGGTACACCAAAATTAATAGACAAGTGAAGGTTTCCTATGGATAATATTCAAAACAAATAGGGGGTTTTCCTATATATGTGAAGGTATGTGGGAGCACAAGTCTTTATACAATTATTTTAATGGTTTACATATTAACATATAACCCATTACTCCATATAATAGCGTAAAATTAATAACCACTTAGACTAAAATAATAGCTTTTCATGAGTTTTAATACTATTAGAACACACTTTATAACACAAAAGGAAAAGATAATTAAAATTGGGTAGATTTGGGAAACAAACTTAGTGACCTAGAAATAAATTTGATGCCACTTATAATGAAATTATTTAGATATACAAATCATTTTAGAATAATAAATGTAAATGAGCATATAAATGTTAATATATGCAATAATAAGATAATAATAAGTCGATCCACACCAATAATTGACAATAGAAAGAATACTTGATAAAAAAAAATGAGCCACTTCAAGGGAAAACCTTTACAACCATGAAATGAGAATAAAATTTGTAATATTATGATCAAGTACTAATGATTACCTCCTATATGTATTGTTATTAGGCTATGTTTAATCCATATATTAACCATTAAATTCAAATGATAACATAGATAAATGTGACAAGATAATATAAAATTTTGTTTAGGCCATAAGTTAGCCACACAAATACCTAGACACATTATAGGTTAAGGGAATATCATTGTATATACCCTACTATAGATGAAACATATGTTTGGGATCGGATGTACAAACTAGTGGATGTTAATGATCTTGACATATATCATAAAAAAATCTCAAACTATTGGCATGGGTAAAGTATCACTATAGGAATTAACTCAAGTGGGATTAACACAAGAATCTAATACAAATGCAATTGTGCATATAAATTTTTCAAACATATATCCATATAATACAATTGTTTGTGAGCTAGAGATATTAACTCAACATGAGGTAAAAAGTGAAAATGACACATTTTATATGTGTGGTTGGTTATATGAAATTTATGGGATCATTATTTAGCTTAAACATAATTTATTGTACATAGTTTCTTGATGTATTCTTCATTTCTCATCCTTTCTATTCTTCTATTTTGACATAATTGTGTACATGTGTTATTTAATTCACCATTTTAATATCCCTTAGATTTTATTTCATTATGATTTTTTATTATCCCTTGAATTTTTTTTATTTATTATAATCTAGACACTATTAATAGCTATCCTATGATAATGCATTATTTATAGTAGTCTAATCATAGTGTGCATTCCTAGTACTACTTGCTCACCCATACATATTGACCGTATATTATTATCATTTGTATGGCCTACATTGAGCTTATATGATCACATATATTATATGCCTACATAGTATGACATGTGCATATACACTTATTTTTACCACTAGGGGCATGCATATTCCTATCTCCTCATGATCTTTTAAGATATGATGTTGTAATTTGTATACACACAATATTTTTAAATTTTATCATTTACTGATGCTCTCTCTCTTCCATCAACCTTTCAAGTTGTAATCTCTTTGATTTCACACATTAAAGGGTAAACTAGAAAATGGGTGGGATAACCAATGGTGCTTCATGAGAGACATTTTTGTTTATTTATTATCCCCTTATCCATTATAGTTTCCTAATATTTTCCCCACTAAGATATCTCCTTCGATCTGTAAGTCTCTAACTATTTTAATACCTATATTTTCCAATTATGTTAACCTATTTGATGTAGTTATAATTATTATTTTCCCCATCCAAATTATATCAATTATATTAATGTAGGCTTGAACATTTTATCACACTTTTCATAATTAAGTCAACTTGGTGAACCTAGTTTGAGGTTAGTCTACCTATTTAGGACTAAATAAAGTCATTTGTAGGTGATTATATAGGAGGGATTAAGGTCACACATCATTATAAATAAAATCCACCATTTCAGTCCAAGGGATAAGAATATTAATTTTCAATTTCTATTTCTCACACTTTTGCCTTAAGTTTTCTTTTAAAAAGAATGATTTTGTTTAGATCTTGCCTTAGAGTGAAAAGCTTATCTTGTTGAATCTTGGATGCAATAAGATGAGTCATATTATCCTAGATCTTAATTAATCCATTGATATCCTTATAATCACAACAATCTCTTGAAAAGAACCATTAGCCAAAGAGAGAGTGAGGCTTGACAAGTCTTGTTCAAGGTAAGTATTTTCTAACCCTAGCTATTTGCTTTTGATAGATAAAAGCTTCATAATTACTTTGTTAATGAATGTATGCCTCTTTGCACTTAAACTTAGTGTGGCTATAGGATTATTCAAACTTACCATTTATACACCTTACATATCCTAGGCCACTATTTTCCTACTATGGATTCTTTCCCATTTTAAATATGTTTCTAACCCAACCCCTTACTTATGTTTCTTGATTGTGGTATTTGATTTTTTTTCTAATTAAAAACCTAGTTAGTTTTATTTCTTTGTGTTGATTACCTAGAGGATTTAGAACCATTTCTCTTGGCATTATGTAGACACTATAATTATGCACCATAAGTCTTTTATGAAATTTGTATTATGGCTAAGTTTGATATCTTGAAACCGTGAAATAGGTTAAGTCTGAAATATGGTAGAATCCTCCAAAACTTATAATTTACATTGTAACTCTTAGAGGTTAGAAATCCCTCTCAAACATTTTGAAAGCATATACATAAAATATAACTTAAAGTATAAGAAACCAAATGTCTATATGTAAATTTCAACTTATAATTAAATGTTTATTTTATATATATACTACCTAATTCACCTATAGTAATTAGTTTTAATAATTACCATCGTAATTTTCTTAACTACCCATAATATTAAAATATTTAAACGAAATCCGTTATAACTAAATTAATATTATTAACAACTTAATCATAATCAAAACCCATATAAACAACTTATCTTTCTATTTATATGTGTTTTCTCATGATTAAAACTAGCTTAGAGTAGACTTTGGTAAAAATAAGTAGAATCGATAATGATTCTTATGGTTTGCATCAATCCATTTATATTAACATTGATTATATATAGCTATGTTTTTCTTGTTGTAAACAATGTTGAATTTGTTCCCAAATTCTATAGGAATTCCCCCAAAAAATTATAGGAGTTTACTCAGCTCTTTTTTAGTAGCTATCTTGCAATAATCAACTTTCAAAATCCCTCAACAAGCCCAAAATTTTAGTCATGTATTTTGATAATTAAAAGCATGTTTAAGGTAAGATTTTTTTTTTGTTATTTACTTGTAATTTATAGCTTTTTATTATTTTATGTATCTATGTTAAGCATCATTTAATCCTTAGAATCTATTAATCCATATTTAAACCACATTTTTACCCCTATTTACTAAGTAATGTTTATTATACCAGAATCAACATTGATCCCACATAAATCGACCAGATCCCTGTTAAAACCCATATCTCAAAATCTAAATGAATTCTAATAGCATATTAGCCAAGCAAATCAAATATCTGATTTGGCCTTATTGTTTGATTTTTTAATCATGATCTCTTATATTTGAATATACATATTTTATCTTTTAAATCCATATTTATCTATATTAAATAATTTGTATTAATATATCTTATCAATTTATCTTTTGCATGATCTGTATCTTTTAAATCACATTTGATAAATATGTATCTATTTATCTTGTTGATCTATATCAATTTATCTTAAATAATCTATTTTTATTTATCTTATCAAGTAATCTTTTTCATAATTTGTATCTTTTAAATAGTATCTTATAAATATCTCTTATCATTATTATCTTTATCTGCTTAATTGTGAATAAAGTAGGATAACATACTTATCAGGAAGTGTACCACTTCTTGGTACTAGTCTTGTACTATGTATCCCACTTGTTTATCCTATTAATCGACATTTTGTTTGAGTTGTCTATATTATGTAAGTAATCCTTCCAAGGTAAAAAGGTGTTTCTACATTACTAGTTATTGTAACCAATCCATTTCTATTATAGGTATCCTATAAAATCTTGTATCTCATTTCATGTTTTTGAATAGTTACTTTTTATATAAAATGAACAAAAATACCTTTCACACATTATATTATAGGTGATCCTCTTTATAGGTTCAGTGGATCCATTATTCATACCTTGATTTCATTAAGTATCAGCGATCTCTATTTTGTTTACCTTCTCTAATTTTAGATCTTTAGCTATGATAGTTGTAGGTAAATCCTAGCTCATTACATACATTCTAATGAACTCAACATGAAACTAACCATTACTTTTACCCCTAAAGTGAAATGTATCAAATAATTTTATCTAGTTATATTTTTATTTTTCTTTCATCACACTATATGAAATAGGTCGATATAGCTAATTGTAATCTCTACCTATTGGAAACCATATGCAACAATGAAATATATTTCATTTTATGTATTTCCTAGTGAATGATTTTTCCATACATGACATAGTCTTTCTTTAAATATTTTCTTATTTTATACATCCAACTATATCAACCTAATCAATTTAGTTCTGTGTAACCACATTTCTAGTCAACATTATCAATTTGTCTAATCTAGTTCTATAATCACATTTTTATTTCTATCTAAAAATTATTTTTAAAATATTGTATTGAACTATTTTTTTTAGTTACATATTTTATTTTTTTGTTAAAATGTGGTGAATTGGTCAAATTATTTATAAAATTATAATAAATAATAATAAACAAAATTGGACTACTCGATCTAATAATCTATCTCTATTTGAAATTGTATGTTGTACAGACTATATCAATCTACTTGATACAATTATATCTTATGTATAACTACATTAGACAACACCAATATAGTTTTATTTGTTTCATTTTTCAAGCATAAACAAGTTCAATTAACCTTTATTTTCAAAATATAATCACACATTTTGTTTCAAGTTAACTACCTATTTATTTTAATTAATTGAATGTTACAAATTGGTTTTTGATATTAATTTTCAAACATTGTTTTATTTACTTGGTTTTCCTTAGAAATTATGTTCTAATAGTTTTTAAACTATTTAGCTACTATTGTGAAGGGATACATGTTTTTATATTTACTATACTTGTCTATTGTTTACAAACATTATTTCATGAGAGGCTTGCCTCAATACTCATAGATAAAACGCATAAGATTCCCTTTTTATTAAACTTTAAGAAGTTATCCATCTATCTAATTTTTTAATTCACTGATTAATGGTTAGTTCTAGGAAGTTACTCTCGAATTATCCTCTATACCAAGTTTAGTTATTATGGGTAGGGTAATTCCTTCATAGTTAGTGCTCTAAAACATTAGGGCAACTCTATCCAGTAGACGGTCTAATATATATGAGATATTATAAATTAGTCAAGTTAAAACTAATTAGTTCTAAAATCTATTTCTTTTTATTTTATTTTTTATTGTAGATTTCATCTGTTAGTGTCAATATAGTTCTATGTTGTGTGTAGTAACTACATCAACCAACATCAATATAATTACTTGTATTTATAGACTACATCGACCAAACTAATATAATATCTTGTGTTTATAGAATATATTGACAAACTTGATACAATATTTTGTGTTTGATCCCTAACTATATCTAAGAGCTCGACATAGTCTGTTACTCTATCTATTATTTATTTACTTATGCAACTACATTGAATAGCTTGAATGATTTACATCCCACTTATTTTTCTCAAAATTTTATCCTACATAATAAATTAAACATATTGACTCAATTTATTCCTTGAAATTTGAAATATCCTTAAAAAAAACATATCAACTAGCTAAAATGTGTTTTTTTACCATCTCCCATCTATGCAACTACATTGAATAGTTAGATATAGTTCACTTATAAATTATATCTTAAATTATCCAAAAAAATACATCTTTATCTAGGATACAATCTATATCTCATCATGTTTATATTTAATTGATCAATATATTTCACTTTCACTATTTTTTTTTTTTTACTTTTAAAACTTCTTAGATCAAACTATATCATCCAACCTAGTGAAATTTGTATCTCATCTTTACCTTTATGATGGTGTCAAATTACTCGATATAGTTAGTTTTTCTCAGCCATTATTTTTACACCTTTTAGACTATAATATATTGATCTAATTTATACTATTCTATCTTGACTGACTTCTTACCAACTACATCAAACTAGTTGATATCATTAATTTTCTATAATATATCATTTTCTATCACTGCTTCACATCCCTTTAACATCACGAAATCACCTATTAAGATTTTTATTAATAGTCTCAACCCATTTAGGTTTTACATGGGTCACTATTTTCTAATTACTTTGTCCACCATTGAATTTAACATGTCACATTGCAAACACTCTCAACAACCATATAGATCCATTACATGTAACATGGTTGAAATTAGTCAACATGATGGTTTAGATAATTTTGACACCTTTAGGAACCTTTATGATAATACCATTTATATTCCTAATCATAATGATAATTTATCTAAACTTCCTTATTATATTATTGGAATAATTGTTAATAATATTGGGAATCCCCTTGCTAATAAAAACACAAAGAATTCTCCTCACAACATTAGTAATATCTCTCCCAATAATGGAAACCCTCCTCCTAATTATTGTAATCAAAACCCACCTATTGATACAACTCTACTATATGCACAAAAATGGTTCAAAAAATGAACATCATACAAATAACTAATAATTCTCAAATACTCCAAATGAAAAATCACATCTTGTAAATAGTTATCCAATCTCCAATTATCATGTCTCAACAAAATTATAATGTTTTTCCTCTTCCTCTTAGAGGTGTCAATGGGAATATCATTCCTCAACCTCATATGCATAATAAAATGTTACAACATCTCCAAATGAACCTTTATAACCCTTTATTGTATCCATAGATATTGGAAATATTTATCCAATTATCACATATGATGGGACTAAAGATCTTGATATTTTCCTTAAGTATTTTGGTAATATCTTTAAGGAATATGTCAAAATTAATTATTTTTCCACTATTAAACTTATTATCAAAACCTTCATGGGAGATTTACTTGTATAACCAGCTCCATAGACATTCTATTTTAAAACTAGAGGATTTAGACAATGCTTTCATCAAGGAATTTCAACATAATGATCTTCTTAAAAATAGACTTAGTAATTTCATTAATGTTAAGAAATTTCCTAAAAAATATTCTCATGTCTTTATTAAACAATGGAAGTCCTTAACACATAAAATAGATCATAATATAGTGATGATAATATTTTCATTACTGATCTTAAAGCCTTTATTCAGTACAAGGTTAGTATATTTTCTCCCAAAAAATTATAATATGCCTTTGAAAAAGAACAAAGACAAGATTTCCTTATAACTTAGTTTGGACCTTCTCATAATTTCATAAAGGAATATTTACAAACTTTAACTAATGAAATAACCTCTACCAACTCTCAAATAAAATATCCTCAAACCAAAATAGAAGGCCTCAATTTAGATACTCAAACTCCCACCCACCCTTTAGTATGTGGAAATGAGGAATTTTTTTATCTCCATCAAAACCTTTCATTACTACCACTACTTATCCTCCATCATGGTATGATCCTAACATTTTTTGTTGTTTTCACATTGACATTGACCATTCTCATGAAACATGTCAAGATCTTCCAAAATTTATGGTTAGCCACATATTAGGAAGGATTTTTATCATGATGCTATGATTAAGTTTTTTCCATAATTAATATATTAAAGTTTCTCAAAAACAAAACTTTTCTAAATATATAGATCATAAATCTAAAAAATCTTCTTTGAACCCCAATACACAACTTTCCAATGAAAAATATTTGTACCATTTATGCCACATATGATCAATATTACACTAATTATCAATATGTGAACATGAAAAAGATCAATTACCATCTTAAAATTTCTCACAAATATCCCATCACCAAGCCTAAAAACACCTCTACTAAGGAGAAATGTCATAGAGTTACTAAAACTAATTTTACTACTTTAGACCAACCCACTAGTGATGAGCCATCTCCACAATCAAAGCTTCAACCTAGTTCTTATATTCCTTACATTAATGTTAGATTTTATCAACCTAATTCTCATGATAATTATTCCTCTAAATTATATTGAAATTTTCTAGATGAACTTAACTTTGTGCCTTGAAAAATCCCACTTATGGAATCAATAATAACTTCTTATCATTACAAGTTTCTTATGTAAAAATTGAAATACATATAATAACCCCCTTATAATGATTTTGATGTACCTAATTCAATCTCTAAATTCCCCCCACCTATATAGGATCAAGTTATTAAAAATATTTATCCATATTATTTATCTACAAAACCTTTCATAGAATTTCCCAAAGAATATATGATTAATGATTAAATTATTTTTTAATCTAATGATACATTCCTATTAATCAATATTGTAATAAATAGTACCTTAATAAAAAAAGTGTTGGTAGATGAATACTCAATCATTAACATTATTTCCCTGTGGATACTCCAAAAATATGGATATTCCAAAAAAAATCTTTAAAAAACTTGCCCCTCACTTGTCATGGATCTGATAAAACCAATTAAAATCCTCTTGGTTGTATTGTCTCCCCCTCATTATTAGACCCAAAATAATTTGAACCAAGTTTATGTTTTTATATCTAAAACTTTATTACAACATGATCTTATGTCATTCATGGACTCATCATATGCAAGCTAAAGCATCTTACACTAGCCAATGCATCAGATTTATCCATAATGGTATAAATTATAAGCATGAGGTAGATCCCAACCCTTGGAGAATACAAATTCAAAACACCAAATCTCAATATCACATCCCCACTATGGATCATATCAATATTTCACCTCTTATTTTATTTGTCAATATGCATCCTGACCCCCATGTCACTCTTATAGATTTAGATGATGATGAATCTAATGAATTAAAAAATAATTTAAATACCACTTGATTAATTATTTATATCTCATAATGTATCCCTCCTGTTATTCCTCAAGATATGGTTATTCCTCTAATTAAGGACATTAATAAAAGTCCTCCACCATACAATGCTCATGAAACCTCTTATACATAATAAGATTTTAATTACAATGAAGATGGAGTGACGAAACTCTTTCAAGGTCCTCTTACCATATATCCAAGGACTTTAAAAAACACAGTAATTCCCACCAACAATATCTAAAGTGACATGTACCAACCTATGTATCATGCATGTGCTGTTTCTCCCACTTATGATGATATGTAAATCATGGTTCAATCCCAATGATATAACATGGATGTGATTCATTATCAAAATACCTTAGCCAAAATGCATGATTTTGATCATGAAGTTCATATTATTCATATATCATATTACTATTTTAATAATGATTCATAACCATAAGGCTATGTCCCTCCTACTAACCCATCATCAAAAGACAATCCATGGGTTGTTCAGGGAATCTTAACTATTTCCACATCTAATGAAATCATCCATCTTGATACAATTCAGACAATACACTAAAGTCCAAACAGTATTAACTAACCTAATATTTTTCCCTCCATATATCCACATTTAAAATTTAATATCCAAATGGATACAATCCAACCTAAAAATTTAGATTGTATTAGCCTACTCAATATAGTCCAAACTTAAATTATTGACTATATTAACTAGGCATAATCAAGTATTGATACAATACCCTCATATTCACCCATAGTATACTACATCGAATAACCTAATATAGTTAAAACTATTGTTTTCATGGATAACCATATCAAAGAAGCTGATAAATTTTAGACCACTTTTTCTATTTTAGACTATATCAGCCAAACTGATACCATTTAGTCAAGTGCTTTACCATCTACTTCACCACTTAAAATTACCTTAGATGGTAAAGATACTATTATAACATAAATACATTCTAAGTATGATATAAAAGGTAAGCATATTTTTTATCTTAAATTATATGTTGATTATTATGGACCTTTACCCATGGTTCCCATTACTCCATGCTAGATAACCTCAACTTCCTCACCAACACCACAAACTTGACAATTTTTAGAAAAATGCTCCATGGTTCAATAATTTTGATTCTAGAACCATTCCAACAACAAATCCTAATTTAAAACTTCCTCTGATTCCATATCATTTTCAAGATGGAAATTCCATGATTATCAAGGAAATTATTACAATCTATTATGGCACCACTACATGTCTCAAATCTATTCTTGTCTCTAAGGAACTTTTTCTTATAAAGAAAAATAGTTTTAGTATTTTCTTTGAAAAATATTATGGCACGTTGACTTGTTCATATAAATACATACCTAGTATTGAACCTAGTATTTTTTTCCATAATATCATCACCTATCCTAATGCAAAATTGGTACATAAAAAAATGACAATTTCCTCATGAGATTTCTATGATATGTCACAAGGAAGTCATCAAGATTTTAGTTTCTAAGTTCATAAAACCTATCAATTAATTAGAATGGGTATCCAACATTGTTCTCATTTGAAATAACGTCACTATGGTCATTTGAATTTGTATTTATTTTTATAACCTCAACTTAGCATGTCATAAAGATAATTTTCCTTTACCACTAATTTATGCCATTATTAATTCTATGAATATATATGATAGTTATCTCTTATGGATGGTATCTCAAGATATAATTAGATCCACATCACTCTAGAAGATAAACACAAAACTAGTTTCATTGTTGAATGGGGAACCTATTGTTATGTTAAAATGCCTTTCAGTCTTAAAAATGTCAACACTATATAATAATGCACAATGACCCATATTTTCATGATATCATCCATAATATAGTTGAAACTTATGTTTATGATATTATAGCTAAATATAAGCATCATGAAAATAATATTCATGATTAAGCCATTATTTTTTACTGATTTATCAAATATAAAGTATGACTCAATCCTTACAAATGTGTTTTTGTTGTCAATTTTGGTGAACTCTTAGGATTTCTCATATCTTAATGACGGATTGATGTTAATCCCAAAAAATCAAAGCCATTATTAAAATGAATATTATTCACTCTATCATGGAAATTTGTACATATCTTGGGAAACTCTAAGAAATTCATTGATTAATCCCTAAAATGGATTATCATAGTTATTCAATAAATTCCATCCTTCAAAAATGGATTATTCTCAAATGTACTAATTCATGTCAAAAATATTTTGATAAAATGAAGTAATCATTACTTCATCCTCCAACACTTAGGCCACCTTATAATTATCACTTGCTTATCTTGTATATCTCATCCACCCCCATATCAATTAGGAAAATGTTCACTCAACAAGATGAAAAATGATGATAATATGCCATATATTAAATCAATCATGCTTTAATATATTATGATGATCATTACACAAAATTAAAATGTGATTGTCTCTCCATTTATTCTACAACCAAAAATATTTGACACTATATGATTTATTATTCAACTTGTGTTATTATCCATTTTGACTCCCTTCATCACTTTTACTCCAAATCATTCTTATCTAGAGATTGAATTAAAAAAATGGATGGTAATCTTAATGAAATATGACTTAAAATTACTACACAAAAGATAGTCACAATATAAGTAAATGTTGATCAACTTGATATTTCACCTACACCAACTATTAATCACCTCTAGGATACTCTTCCTAATGATGACATCTTTTACATAAAATGTATTATTCAAGAAATTTATCTTAAAGACTATTTTCATAATTTCACCACTAATATCAAGGCACAATACCTTTAAGATCCTAAAATTTACACCTCCAAACCCAAACCTAAAGTAATAATAGAAGGAATACTTCAAGATACTATTAACTTACATGAAGATACTTGGACCCTTAACTTTTACAGAGCCAAATTCCTTTAAGGGGATGGGGTAGGCTATGTCTTAACAGACCCTCATAATACACTTATCTCTCTATATTTTTTATTAACCTTATAAGTCACTAATAAAATGGATTAATATTAATCTCTCATAGTAGTCATGTAAGAATCCATCAACTTAGACATCCTATACATACATGACCTAAGAGATTCAAAACTCATATGTCATCAAATTAGTGATGATTATCAATATAAAAGTGAAAATATCATCACATATCATCAATTTGTTTCCACTCTTACTAAATAATTCATATATTTCACTATAAAAAGAAATCCCATGAGAAAAAATTGCATATCTAATTTTCTTCCTTCATCATCATCTCTTTTTCACCCTCACCAAGCATTTCATGATTCAAAATTTCTAATCCACATGAGAAAATCAATTTCTAAATTAAAATCCAAAGATTAATCTCTTATTTTCTAAATTGACATTGTCACTACTTGACATATCCCATGCTACAAATACATCATCTAATTTATTGAACACCATACCTATCCTCTAGAGGCTAACTCTCTTGAAAAGACTCAACTTTGAAAGCAAGCTTGAAAATATGTCCTTAGATATGATACCATATATTATTCTAATGTATAAGGTACCTTGTTCCATTTTTTACTTGAGATTAAGTTACTTATCTCCTTAATAAATCACATGGGGTAATTTTTGTTAGTCACTATAGCAGACATCCTACATCGTATAAATTCTTATGCATGGTATATTTATAGCCTAATCTTTAAAAATATGCCATTTTTTTTCTAAAAAGTGTAATCCTTTCCAAATTCATAATGATAATATTCACTCTCCTTCATCTAAGTTTTAAAACTTGGAATCTTCTTAGAAATTTTCTATGTGGGGACTAAATCTCATTAGAAAATTACATAGATCTCAATATGGTCATATCTTTATCATTACTACCATAGAATACTTTACCAAATGGGTTGAAACCATGCCCATTGTAAATATTACTAGCATTACCATATATAAATTTATTCTTAACCAAATAAAATGTCATTTTGGTAACCCTCACACCATCATCTCTAAAAATGCTAGGAATTTAGAAAATAAATATATGAAATAATTATGAGCAAAATTAAAAATCATGTAAAAACATACTACACCCTGCCATCCTTAGTAAAATGGTAAAGTTTAATCCACTAAAAAATCCTCAATAGTATATTAAAAAATACTATTTTAGATTCTCATTTTGACTGGGATCTTAATATTTATCCTGCACTTTGGACTTGTTATACTAGGATATATGTCCTACTAAGGTAACTGCTTTCTCTTTAGTCTATGGTTTTGAAGTTATCTTACCATTATAAGTGGAGTTACCTTCCTTCTATGTTTATCTTCATGAAATATTTATAATGAATAGATTTAATAATCCTATCTCCATGCCTTATATTTTGTGGATGAATAATGTATGGATGCTTTAACATAACCTCCAATACAAAGCACATATAACCAAACAACATAACAAAAAATTCAAAGTATATAGTTATAACATTAGAGACTTAGTAATTAAATTATATTATACTCATGATAAAGGATTCAAGTATGCCAAAAATATATGGATCCCTTACCTATTCAAATACATCATTCGACCAAGTATTTACCGACTTCAAACTAATGAAGGACACATCTTCAAAGAACCAACCAATGTTAAATTTTTGAAGAAATAATTTTATTAAATTAATTTTAAATAACAACTTAAATTTCCTATATTTCTTTCCATTTCTATTATTTTTACTTGTATACTTACATTTAGTTACATGTGTGTGTGTGTGTGTGTGTGTGTGTGTGTGTGTGTGTGTGTGTGTTTGTGGAGAAAACATATTTTTCAATTTTTACTTAAAAGTTTATGTATGCAGCATAACACTAGCTTCAGTCATTTACACACCTTCGAGTTGTTTACACATTAGACTTAATTCATATCCTAGATCCTTTGGTCTTATATTTATTTTATTTTTAGTTTGTGATTTTTTATTAGAAGACTACATATACGACCCAACATCTCCCCATAAACTTCCATCTTCTCATTTAATTTTTTGGTTCATTTGTTACCATTTGATGTACCTTTTAGGGGTCATTTATTATGCCTCTTGGCTTCCCAATTTATGAGTTTCATTGTAATACTTTGGATAGGACTATGCATTCCTCATATATTATCATTGCTTCATTTCACATTAGTTTTGTTCTCAACCTTAGCTAGGTGTCTTCCTCACAAGATAAGGCAATGATTGAGAATAGTGTTTTCCTACACTTTGAATTAGTTATATTCTTCTATAGTAACACTTTAATAGTTTATATTCATGTATTTAGTCACAAATACCATTTGTTATGATGATGATTAATCCTAACTATCATTCTTCCATCTCTATACATTTTTTTTATTTGGGGGAACCTAATCATTCTATTCTCATTTTCATCATTCCCTTTATTTCACATCACATTGGACATACCAAGGTTAGTTTCAAGATTGAACTCTCTTATAATGTGAAAGTTTAGGAATCCTAAACACCATATTCCTTTGGTTCTCTCCTCTATCCACCAATTTTAATCTCTATTTTGATAGTCAATTTAACACCCAGGTTTGGTTTTTTGAATCCATATGGAGGAGGAATATCAGATTCCAAAAGAGTTAAAATCCATATCATATAACAAAAGGCAATGATTAAAACGAAAATATAATCTTCAAATTCATATCACACAAAAAAAGTGATATTTATTTGTCACATCCCCTATCCTAATTGAATCTCAAACTCCATATTTATCCTAATAATAGAGTTTCGGTTAATTGGTGTTTGGTACACTAGTATACTAGGGTAGGAGGTCTCATTATTATATATTATCTAGTGCCACCTATTTTCTCACATAACTACCTAGTTTTCACAATAGACTGATGGATTTATAAGGGGTATTTAAAAATAGTGAACACACTATGGTAATGTAGGCCCATTTTACTTTTCATGCACACTAGCCTTCATGGGATGACATTTATACTTCACTAGTTAACCTAAACTTGCATAGTTAGGTTGAGCTCTCTAGGGTCATTGATGTCAAAAGTCTCTTAATCTTGCCAATTTGATTAGAATGTCTTATTTATGATAAATATTATTTTTTAACCTTGGCAACACCATCTCTCCCACACCACCCATTTCATTTCCCCTTTTGATAGGAAGGTTTGTTTCTAGATATTTTACCAACTTCTACACTTACTATTCTCCATTTCTTTTTGACATGTTCATAATACAATAGTTTTTAGTCTATCTATATCTAGAATAGTCATTTCATCTTTGATTTGTTATTAGATGCTCTCTTGGTTGTTTCTTTATATTTATCAAATCTACCTTAGTTATGTTTGTGAACTCAATCTTATATTCATATTTTTTTACGCCATTTATTCATGCTTATTTTTCCCATTTTCATCATTTTTCCATCTTTTGATTATGGATTGTTACTTATTTTTTATGGATGTTATTTGCACTAATTTATTACTATTTTCCATATTATTTTGAGTATGGATTTTTACTTCTCTTAAATTAATGTTAATTAAATTATTGTGTCTCATATATCTTTAAGTTTGATCTAGATTATTAATTTTCTTACCTATGATGTTTTTTTGGGTTTTTAAGTCATTTAGTAACCGTGGCTTTTCTGTTACTCAATTTACTCTACCTTATTAATTCTCCTTGGTATTTTGATATTAACCTATCCTTTCTCATCCTAGCTTACAAATTTCCCACGTGCTTAAATATATTATTGTGAATTTTCCATTTACTTTGGCCCTCTTGTGATTATATGTTTTTATCTCTAACCTTGTTTCCATAGGGTTTGTCTAAAGCATTTATTACACCTTCTAAAATCAAGACTATAAATACAAGTGAACATTCAAAAATAAAGGTAATTAAAGATATGTATATAGTAATTAAAATTATTTAATTTATCAACATTTAATTTCCTACTCTATTTCATGTTGCTATATTAGATATTTTATTGTTATATTCTTTACCAAAGAACCATCCCATGTTACACTCTGGTGACACATGATGAGATTTAGGTGGGGCATATGTATACACACAACATTTTTAAACTTTATCATTTCTAATGTTTTCTCTCTTGTATCATGCTATCATGTTTTAATATCTCTAAGTACACATATTTAAAGGTGCACCAAGAAAGGGGTGGGTATACCAATGGTGCTTCATGAGATACATTGTTGTTTATCTATTATCCTCATATCCATTCTAGCTTCCCCAAATTTTATCCCATAAGCTATCTTATTCCATTTTTTACACTCTAACTATGTCAAAACTTATAGTTTCCACTTATGTTTTCCTATTCTATATAATTATAACCATTATCCACCCCATCTCTAATACATCAATTATATCAATGTAGTTCCAAATATTTTGACACATGTTTCACAGTTAAGTTAGCCTAGCTGACTTAGTTTAAGATTATTATGATTTTTTAGGACTAAATAGATATGGTAAATATTATTATATAAATATATAAGAGGGATCAAGGTCACTTATCATTATTAATACAATCCACCATTTCAATCTAAGGGAGTGGAACATTCATATTTAATTTATTATTTATATCTTTCCTTGGAGGGAAAGGCTAGTATTATGGAATATTGGATGGAATAGGAGGATTTATTTAAGCCTATGTATTGATTTAACCATTGATAGCCTTACAACCACAAAAATATTGTATAAATCAACATGGGCCAAGGTAGAGATTAAGGCTCGACAATCTTATTCAAGGTAAGTATTTTATAACCCTAGATCTTTCATTTTGATAGATATAAGTTTCATAATTTTTTGGTTAATGAATGTATGTCTCCTTGTTTGAATTATTTGTAGACTTAAACTTAGCATGTCTATAGGATTATTCAAACTTTCCATTTATACACCTTAGGTAGCCTAGGACCCGATTTGCCTACCATGGCTCTTTGCCCATTTTAAATATGTTTATAACCTATCCCATTACTTAATTTTACTAATTATGATATTTCATTACTTTTTAATTATAGAACTAGTTAGGTATATTTCACTATGTTGATTACTTAGAGGCTTTCTAACCCTTTCTCTCAACATTATGGTGTAAGTGTTCTTCTTGCTAGGTTTAATGAATCCATTGTTCATATCAAAATTTCATTAAGTACCAATGGGATCTATTTGATTTACCTTCTCCAAGTTTATATATTTAGATAGGATAGTTTCAATTCAATCATGGCTCGTTGCATACACAATTCACATATGTAATGGGGGAATATTGCTTACCTCCACTTTCTTGAGACTACTTTACTATTACACTCAATGCACATTATGTATTCACATATGATATATATTATTTACTCCCATTATATTAATATATTTTTTAAACATTTCATGTTGGCCATGCTTGATTATATAGATGTGTGATTAAAATTCAAAAAAATAAAAATATTAAAATATATCAAAGTCATGTGCTATGCATGAAATGATTCTCTAGTTTATAGGATTAACAGATGTTATTTATATTATGTGTTGATGGTTAAAATTGCACTTGTTTCTAACACCAAAAATGGGAAGCTTCAAGATGTGGTACTTGTGACTTGAAACAACCTCCAAATTTTTAAGAAGTTGGTCTCTTCTTTATATCAAGCGTATACTAGGAAAAGGGATAGGAATTTTAACAAAAACACAAATGCAAGAAAGAAAATCTAACTATGGTGATGCACCTAAATGTAATTCAACCCTTAATTCTAAGCACAGTGAAACTATATGTAAGATTCAATTAAGTTTAAGAGCAAACAAGGCATGATCAATGTAAAAGATGAAAATAATAGAAACAGAGGCTCACAACTTAGACTACTTTTGCAGTGACAAAAAATATCAACAAAGGCATAGGATTCAATCTTCTAATTAATTCTCTAGTCACATAAGAGGCACAGAAACATGCACAGTTACATAAACTTTCCAACTCAATAAAATAGAACAAAGGCAAATGATATTCCTAATCACAGCTCTAGAAAGTCTAAAACTCTTGACAACATAATGTAGACTACTTTTGCAATGACATAGAAAATATCAACAAAGGCATAGGATTCAATCTTCTTATTAATTCTCCAGTCACATAAGAGGCATAGAAACATGCATAGTTACATAAACTTTCCAACTTAAGAAAATAGAACAAAGGAAAATTATATTCCTAATCACAACTCTAGAAAGTCTAAAACTCTTGACAATAATTCTCTCAAAAAATTCTCTCTAAGTATCTGATGATGATTTTTGGTGATCTTTGCACCCCTATTTATAGCCTTAGATTCCTTTCAAATTGTCTGCATGTTCTCCATCTAACAACCCAACTAAAAGCTAACCAAACTAGAAGTGTCTAACAGAAGATATTTCTTAGATTCTAAAACATTCTATTTCTCTGCAAGTTCATTGGCCAAATTCAATACTCAGGACTCCTCCGACTTTCAAACAGGAGAGGACACTTGGCTAATTCCCCTTTTCCTCTTGAAAACCTTCTCTTTATTTAGGATGCACTAGAAAATGACACTTGGTGTGTTCCACAACACTTATCGAAGACACGCAACACTTTCTACGTAACTTATACTCCTTTTGTGTCTTTGCTCAGAAGTGTTCTACCTTTGACACCTATCGCAATCTGCATCTTTGAAAATTTAACAACTTACATAAAATAAGACCCACAACATTTCTCACCCAAGCAACTTTAAAAAGGGCATAGGGACAGGTGGTGATTTATGTTTTACTTAACTAGGGATATGTGGCAATTTTCACTACTTTTAGCCACCTTTTGAAAAACCTAAAAAGGTGACATGTGGTGGTCTTTATATCACTCTATTTATATTATAGAAACAATTGAGCCACATTTCATAATTACATGGACAATGACACTTGGTGACTTTTTCTTGCTTCAAAAATAAAACTTGAGACCCACCACAGTCTTTACTATATCAGTGAAACAAAAATGAAGATAATTCAGAGGTTGACACATGGTGGCTTCCAATCTCTTTAGCTAAGATACATGGCATCTTCCATCACTTTTAGAAAAGCAAACTGAAACCTTCTGTGATTGCCACTTGGTGCCTTCTACCTGATCTTGATACTTAGCTTGTTGAAACCTTTTGCATAAAAGAGATTTGAAACGTGGATGCTGATATGAAATGTGGATGCTGACACTTGTCACATTTTTTTGAGTTACTATGAGATACATGGCACATCCCAACCAAAAAATTATGAAAGGTTCCTCGACTGATGACACTTGGTAGCTTCTGCTTGACTTTAAAACTTAGAGAAAAATGAGGCAAAAAGAAAATCGTGCCTGAGCTCTATTTCAAAACTTCATCTTCTCAAACCAAAGTGTGTGGGGACAATATTTTATAATGTGCAAATAAAAATTAGAATAAAACATCGAGTATTTTTTACTCTATAGTTATTGGTGACCCCAAGGACTTTTGAGCCTACTCAAAAAGAAACCACAACTCCTGCTAGATCAAAATTTCAAACTTATAGCTTCAGTGATGTTGTTTGGTAGGCAGACCATTCATTATCAGATAACCCCTACTTATTCTACAATTTATTGAAGGCTAAATCAAGGTTAATAATATCCTTGTGTGAATTTTTTTGCAAAATCTAAACTATAGCCTTCAATTTGAATTTAAGCTAGGAAACAAGAATCAAAATAGCTTCTACTTAAGGGACTGACGAACAATCCCTTAAATCCTAAAAAACTATCTGATCATTCTATTTGGTCAATAGTAAAGGTTCAATTTCATCAACCATTAGCACCGTGTTGTCATCAAGAAATGAAGAAGGAAGACCTAATTATAATAGGTCTTCAACGTGTTATTTCATTTCACTAATGCCTTCTTTCATTACATTGAGAATATCTCTCTGCAACTGATGGCTATGAAATTGCAATTGAGAACCTCATTCACTCACTTAGCAATGACCATTCTATTCTCAATTCCTACTACTAACAATGTTCCATCTGTTACATCATAAAGCTTTTGCAACAACATTTCAGAGTCTAATTCTCTCCCAAAAACTATAGCCAGAGTGTTTACAACTAAATTCTCCACCTTTTCACACAACTTCTATGCATTTAGCAGGAAGGTGAGAGAAGGCCTGAGCTGAATAATCTCTAAAGAGATTCTCTTCCACATTGATTCATAAAGCTCTTTCACCAGACTTAACACTCTGACATTCTTTGGCCTATTGGCCAGCTCTAGTGTTAATTGTACTACTCTTTGTTGCCCTGTTTGAAATTGGGCTTGTATAGCCATGGTATTATTCTGATCAACCAACAATTTCTATTGTAATTGAGTAACTTGTAACTAGTGTTCCTCACATTTTTCTTACAATGTTGCCTTTTCACACCTTAGGGTCATCACTACATCTTTTACCTACATTAGCCCTATTTTTAAGGAATCATTTTGGGCCTATACTACCTAGTGAGTCTGAAGAGAAATAATATCTTGCAACTGTTTATTTAGACTCTCTATTTCATTGTCTTTTCTATCGATTTCTACAGTCAAACTTCTATAATTTGCCTTTTCCTTGGCTACATTAGCCTTCATCTTCTATAGCCTCCTTGATGTCTTCAAGTAGTCCTCAACAACTATAGAAGTGGATTTAGTTAGCAGCTCAATTTTGTCTTATGGCCTAAATAGGGACATATCTATGGCCACTGAATTCATCGTGTAGTCTTCAAGCTACATCTGCTCACTTGGTTTGATTACATTTGGTGACAAATGAGTCACTGTCAGTTGTTGCTAAATTGGGTCAAATTGTGACCGTAGATGTGGTGTAGCCAAGGACTTATTTTCCTTGATCTTCTTTTTCTCTCATTGAGCTTCCCTTGCCTTCTTAGTAGCATCTGCTTAGGTTTGGAAGGTAGAAGGAGAGGCAATGTGCCCACCCACAAAAAGATGTCCCTATGGCAAACCATATTGAATAGCCAATTATTGGCTATGGGCAATTTGAGGGGGGAGTTTCTTTAGAATAGAGGGGGGGAAATGAGGTAATGTTAAAGCTTGAGTAGGGATAGATGGGGTGAAGTGAGAAATGGGAATGATAGAGGTGGCAGGGGATGTCATCTTGCTAGATGAAATCATCATGCCAATAGGGGAAGAAAGAGATTGAGAAGAAGAAGGAATAATACTTACCTGAGGAGCAATTACAATACTTTGTAATTGTCATTGTGAAGGTTTTGCTTCCTCCTCTGAATCAAATTGAAACTACACCCTCTTTCACTTCTTTGGTGTCTCTTCTTTTGGCTGTGTTTCTTTTCCTTCAACACCTACTACTACCATCAGTGATGCTTGTGGAGAATTGGGAATTTCAATAACCAATGCCAATGGGGAATATTTTGATGGTGAAGGCACCACACTCTTTTGCTTTTCCATGACGCTGAGAGATTGGGGCCAAACTGATATAGTTGCTACAGCTGCAATTTACCCTAAGGCCTATAACTCTTGGCTTGATCCTACTCTAACTTCTATCTCTACACCCTATGTCAACAAATTACTTGTGTCAGGGCTAGATATAGGGGATAGATGGCACTCATCCCATAGTTCTTCCCATCTCTCATCTGTGTCCATGTTCCCAAAAGAATGAGTTATCTGACAAATTTCTTGCCTATATTTCCAATATGATTCTATTTTCTCAACATCCCAATATTTATTCTGTAATTCCCTTCTTGAGCCAAAATTCATTCTGACTTTAGGATCAAAATCCCTCTGTTTAGCATAGAAAGTTTCCCATGGTCTATTTTGGGGAAGGGGCAAATCTGTTAGTTCAACATAAAATCTAAGAGTATCTTCTTTAGGATTTTTCCTATTTTCCCAAAAAGGGTGGCCTTCATGTGCAATTCTAGTTGAAACCCTATTAGTCCTTATCCAAGAGGCTATGAAACCATTTGGGTCATATACCCATTTGTCTTCGACTAGCAAGAAACTCAGGAAGGCTAGCTTTTTAAGCAACACAATCTCAACATCTCTGGCTTCTATTACCATGTTGGTTGTCATCCATGGGAGGTCATACATTTTTCTCTTCCTCTTCCCCTCTATACCTTGTGTTAGCAAATTACTTGTGTTAGGGCTAGATACAGGGGACAGATGGCACTCAACCCATAGTTCTTTCCATCTCTCATTTGTGTCCATGTTCCCAAAAGAATGAGTTGTCTGACAAATTTCTTGCTTATATTTCCAATAGGCTTCTATTTTCTTAGCATCCCACTCTTTATTATTTAATGCCATTATTAAGCCAAAAGTCATTGTGAATTTAGGATCAAAATCCCTCTATTTAGCATAGAAAGTTTCCCATGGTCTATTTTGGGGAAGGGGCAAATCTATTAGTTCATCATAAAATCCAGGAGTATCTTCTCTAGGATTTTTCCTATTTTCCCAAAAAGGGTGGCCTTCATGTGCTATTTTGGTTGCAAAAATTTTATTCCTTATCCAAGAGGCGATGAAACCATTTAGATCATATACCCATTTGTCTTGGACTAGCAAGAAACCCAAGAAGGCTAGCTTTCTAAGCAACACAATCTCAAAATCTCTGGCTTCTAATACCATGCTGGTTGTCATCCATGGGAGGTCATACATTTTTCTCTTCCTCTTCCCAGAGGCATATTCATTATCTACTGTAGACACCTACCTGGTAACCTCTATGAATGCTAACCTAAGAGTCAAAATCTTAGGTAGCAACATTAGTTCCCCACAAAAACCATGGACTCTTATTATTGTATGGTGGGATCCAAAATAGAAATCAAAAGGAATTGGGCAACTAGCCAGAAGGTTTGAAACACTTGGAAATAGTCTACTCATAACTATTTTGGGACTAAGGTGATAAAAAGTAGGAGTAAAAAATAATTCCCAAAATTCATATGGGTCAGTAGTTTTTGATAAAAGATGTGTCCATGCAGACACATGAGTGGTCCTTTGGAGATCAAAACTTGGGTCATACATATCAAGATGCATATGTTGGGCAAAGATGTTGGAGTTCTGATATAGCATGAGGTGAAACAAATAAGAAGAGTACCTAAAAACTCCTTTTGATTTGAACTGGGCCAATTGTTCCACCATTGAGTATGCAATTTATTCAAAAAATTCAAGCCGATACTCCTGAGTTTTGTCGATAGTTTTTAGCCTAAAGAGGATAGCCATTTATTCTCCATAGACTGCCATATCATCCTTCATTCTAAAGATGAAAGCCATTGTAGACAATGCATCTTGGCTAACTTTTGTGAATTGGGCTCTTGCTATAGGGAGTGTAGGCATAGTAGTATCATCATCACCCATTTGTAATTTAGATCTTAAGAACCTCAACTAGGTATTGATGTTTGCCCACATTATTTGCATTTTAGCAATAGTGGGAAATTTAGCTATCTTATCATGATATAGGGCTAACATGTCTTTGATAGCCTGTGGTGTGATTTGCACCTTGAATGGACCCTGTTGAATGGTGTTTGAGGGTGCATGGAACAAGTCTATGCATAATTTGACCAAGTTAGGGCATGGATGCACAATTGGGACAATGAATTGTTCCAGTTGTGAAGTCCATATCCTCATGGCAAATGTCTCATATTGTCCCACTCTAGCCCTTTGAAGACACCTTTGATGTGCTCCTTCTCTAAGAGTTTTTCTACTAGCTTTTTGAAGAATTGGGTCCATGACTCCATCTGCATAATCTTTTATCTTTATTAGGTCACTTTCTTGACCAACTTTAGGGATTCTAGTCTATGAATAGGTCTTCAATGGTTGCATAGGATTTGAAGCACATGACTTGCTCACAAGATACTTGTCAAGGGATTCATACATCCCAGCTCCTTATTATGAAGATTGTGCTCCCTCATCTCTATATCTATTCTATGATAACTGGTATGAAATTTTGCAAAATAGAAACACTTTCACTGAAGCAAGTTTACTAAGAACCAAAAATGCAAGTAGCAAGATATTTTCTCACAAATGCAGGAATGCTTGAGAAACTATAAGCTTTAACTCTTGCTCAGAGGTATTTATTGACCTATCAAGTCTCAAAATGGCATTAAACTTAGATAACCATTAGCAAATCTTACTCAATCTTTATGGGACAACGAGATAGACATGTTATGCAAGTGGAAGTACAAGGTACCTTAGGGATTTCTAAAGATTTGGAAGATATTCAATATATTGAGAAATTTTGAAAATTCTTTGAGCTGTTAACTACGTGTTCAAAGAAGACTTATTTAAAAGAAAAGTGGGAAAACAAAAATGGGAAAACAAAACAATACAGAAAGGGGAAACTATCTAACTATAATACATTAACCAAGTATCTTTATCTCCCTCCTAGATCAAAAGAAGAATTTCTAAAGTCTCCTTCATGACAAGATGACTTATGTTGTCGGATAAGTGGTTGAATTTGATGTAGCTCTAGTGACTTGCTTTCTTTGTATGCCACATTGATTGGCCTGCATTTGAGTGAGTCTGAGTCAAACCTGCGTCCAACATATATAAACTCTTTTTGTTCTTAGAACCTTGTCAAATGCCAGTTCTTGATATTGGCATGTCTTATCAAGAAATTAATGACTATTTGCTCATCAATAAAAACCCTTTGATATATATAATTTATTGGTTTATCTCCTTTTGCCTCAAACTCAGGTTCTATTACATGATCATCCTCTTTAATGGCTTCAAAATTACCAACCTCTTGAGAGGATAAATCTGAAATTTTGTAGTAATTTTGCATATGTAATTAAGTCTTAATGTTGTCTTGTTCATTTGCAACCAGCTCACAGCCTCCTTGAAAAATAGTATAACTTGACCCAATGATTTCAAACAAGTTGTTCAAATCATGATCAAGGAAATGTTCATGCTCTTCCACATCATCTTGCAAATTAAGAAGAAAGTTAGAAATTATCTCTTCTTCATCAGAGATTAAGGCATACACTTGTGACTTCTCACTCAGAATATGGAATTCATGTTGAGAAACCCGAGGATTGATAAAAGAGGTATATTTTGACTTTTCTTCCCTTAAAACATTTGGGATTTTATGATCTTCCTCAAATTTGACATAAGTTCCTAGACTAATGGAGTCATAATTTCCATATGGGTCACTTTGCATCATAGCTAATAAATGATCATTTTCCTCTTCTTGATCATGTTCATTCCATTCACCTAACTCCTCAACAAAAACCCTTTCTTCTTTATTCATCATAGCATGAGCTACCTCTAACTTTGCAATTGGTTCATTGGTGATGTGATCCTTATATAATGGCTAAGATAATATCTTCATCTTTGAACCATACTTGGTTCTTAGGATGAGGTGAGACCAATCAAGGGACATATATCTTCCTATCTTGGCTGTAAAGTCTCTGGATAAGCATAAGCCAAATACAAGAGGTATATCTATGACTACTACATCTTGATTTACAATTATATTGGGACAAGTATATAATTATAATGGAAGTTGTTTAATTCTCCCTATTGTTTGAACTACTTTTCCATCTAGTTGCATGAATCCTTTAGTGAGTGGTTCATACTTTATTTTTAAAGCATCAGCTATCTGCTTAGGCATTATTGCAGTACTAGCCCTTGAATCTATCATTGCATTATGCAGAAATTTCTTGCCAACTATCAAAGTTAAATAGAAGGGATCTAATTTGGATTTGATTACCTCTAGTGTATTGTTCACTAGGGCTATTGTCTGCAGTTGAACTGTGTCTTTGAGCTTTTCTTTTTCAGTAGGTCCTTCATTGATAATAGTACATTTGGGCACTGCTTAGCCTTGTAGAGCTTCTTGTAGTAGTGTCTTTTGTTTAGGAATAGCTAATATATCCCATATTGATACTTGTGGTGGAGTCTTCTTCAATTGATCCACCACATTTATTGGTCCTAGAGTCTGAGTTCTTTGAAAATAAGGATATCTTGTTTTTTCTTAAATTTGTGTAGGAATCACTTGATTCTGCACTAGTTGAGGCACTTCTTGTTTGAAAGCTCTATTTATTTGTCCTTGAAATGGAGGATTCTCCATGACTTGTCTATTTACATTTGTAGGTTGTTCCACCATCCTTCTCTTTGATCTAGTATAATAATCTGATTGTACCACTGGTTTCTAGGAAGTGGAAGCTTTGTTCAAGAAAACTGATTCTTCATCTTCAACACATGAGAAAAAAGCATGTTTTAGGGCTATTTCTTCCTCTTGTTGTAAAGACATCCCTTGCATCTAAGCCATTAATATTTAGTTTTGCATACCAGAATATTGGTAGACCTGATTGTCACTAGTACTTGCAAATTGTACATCTATTCTTCTTTGTTCTGCCACCTTTTGTTGTAGATTACCCATGGGACAATCTCTAGGTGTATGAGCATTATTTCAAGGGAAACACCAGGCATTGTTACCATCTACATAATTATTTTACCCTAGAAAATTCTCCCTATTTGAATTGGGAGGAATAGTCTGTGAGGGTGTAGGACTACAACTAATTACTTTGTTAGCTAAGGGTTATTTTGCCTTTAAGGCCCCTGATATTGGTTTGGATGTGATGAAAATATATTTCCTTTATAGCCCTAGTATTTGGGTTTAGTATAAGTATTCTGTTGTCTTTTCCTATTAATCAGCTCATTAGAAAATATACTTAAGATATTCTTGATATCATCCAGCTCAGATGACTGGGTAGGGATAATATCTTTAGCAGGTGGTTAAGGATATGTGTACATAGACACATGTGGGGCTATGGATTTAGGGGCTTCTTGAGGTAATGGCAAGGAAATATTTGGAAACATGGGCATGGGAGGTCTTGGAGACAACTTTCCAGCATCTATCAAATTATTTTTAACTCTAACTACATAGTCATAAGCCTCTGGCAGAGTCTGACCCCCAAGTGACTAAATCATAACATATATGTCTAAATTTAAATACTTAAGATAAAACACTATAGCCATACCTGGTAATGGTCTAGATGTAGTAGGGATTCTTCCCAAGTATTTTGAAATCTGGAATTGAAATCAGTCATCACTTGTTGTGGTGCCCTTTGGATGGTAATCAATTGCTGTAATAAAGAAGACTTATCACCCTTCTCTTCAAATCTTTCAAATAAAATATCTCCAAGTTGATCCCATGTAGATATGGTATTTGGGGTCAAGGACCGGTACCATTCTAGAGCTTTCCCTTTAAAAGAAGTGATTAATAATCTTATGGCCACATTTTACTATGTGACAACTTGTATAGCACAGACATCTGATACATCTTGTAGATGTTCTTTAGGTGTTTTTAAGTCTTTCCCACTAAATTTGGGTAGAGCTTTCAGAGCATTCACTGGCATAGGGTCCCAAGTGGTTGGTGGTATTTGGAGAATCAAAGGACTACCAGTGTTCCAACTTGTATAATTTCTTGGGGGTATAGGGCCTCTCATATTTACTCTTGGTATTGGTATAAACTAATTGACTCTTCTTCTTGGACTCATTACCAAAGGTGGCAAAAGAATACCTAGATTTACAATAGATTGTGATATGGTTACTAGTCCACTACTCTGACTCCTCGTAGCTCTCTAGTTCATATGATCTTGAAAGAAACTTCAATATAGTGTCCCACCATCTGTGCCAAAAACTATTGATGGTTAAAATTATACTTGTTTCTAACACCAACAATGGGAAGTTTCAAGATGTCAGACTTGCAACTTGAAACAACCTCCAGATTTTTAAGAAGCTAGTCTCTTCTTTATATCAAGTGTATACTGGGAAAAAGGATAGGAATTTTAAGAGAAACACAAATGTAAGAAAGAAAATCTAACTATGGTGATATGCCTGAATGTAATTTGTCCCTTAATTTTGATCACAGTGAAATTATATGTAAGATTCAATTACATTTAAGACCAAACAAGGCATGATCAATGTAAAAGATGAAAACAGTAGAAATAGAGGCTCATAGCTTATACTACTTTTACAGTGACACAAAAAATATCAACAAAGGCACAGGATTCAATTTTCTTATTAATTCTCTAGTCACATAAGAGGCACTAAAATATGCATAGTTACATAAACTTTCTAACTCAAGAAAATAAAACAAAGGCAAATGATATTCCTAATCACATCTCTAAAAAGTCTAAAAGTCTTGACAACAAAACTTAGACTACTTTTGCAATGACACAAAAAATATCAATAAAGGCACAAGATTCAATCTTCTTATTAATTCTCTAGTCACATAAGAGGCATCGAAACATGCATAGTTACATAAACTTTCCAACTTAAGAAAATAGAACAAAGGCAAATGATATTCCTAATCACAGCTCTAGAAAGTCTAAAACTCTTGACAATAATTCTCTCAAAAAATTCTCTCTAAGTATCTAATGATGATTTTTTGTGATCTCTGCACCCCTATTTATAGCCTTGGATTCCTTCTAGATTAACTACATGTTCTCAATCTAATAGCCCAACTAAAAACTAACCAAACTAGAAGTGTCTAACAGAAGATATTTCTTAGATTCTAAAATGTTCTATTTCTCTACAAGTTCATTAGTTGAAGTCAATACTCAGGACTCCTCCCACTTTCAAATGGGAGAGGACACTTAGCTAATTTCCCTTTTCCTCTTGAAAACCTTCTCTTTATTTTAGATGCACCAGAAAATGACACTTGGCGTGTTCCACGGCACTTACCGAAGACACACAACACTTTTTGCATAACTTATACTCCTTTTGCGTCTTTGGTTAGGAGTGTTCCCCCTTTAACACCTATTGCAATCCACTTATTTGAAACTTTAAAAACTTATAAAAAATAAGACCCACAACATTTCTTGCCTGAGAAACTTTAGAAAGGGCATAGGGACAGGTGGCGATGTCTACTTTACTTAACTAGGGATATGTGGTGATCTTCACTGCTTTTAACCACCTTTTGAAAAAATTGTGGAAGGTGACACATGGTGGTCTCCACATCACTCTATTTATATTATAGAAACAATCAGGCCTCATTTCATATTTACATGGATAGTGACACTTGGTGACTTCTGCTTGCTTTAGAAATAAAAGTTGAGACCCACCATAGTCTGTACTATATCAGTGAAACAAAAATGAAGATAATTCAGAGGTTGACACATGGTGGCTTTTGCTCTCTTTAGCTGAGATACATGGCATCTTTTGTCACTTTTAGAAAAGCAAATTGAAACCTTTTGTGATTTCCACTTGGTGCCCTCTACCTAATCCTGATACTTAGCTTGTTGAAACCTTCCACTTAAAAGAGATTTGAAATGTGAATGCTGATATGAAATGTGGATGCTGACACTTGTCACATTTCACTAAGTTACTATGAGATACGTGGCACGTTCTAACCAAAAAATTATGAAAGGTTCCTCAGCTAATGACACTTGGTAGCTTTTGCTTGACTTTGACACTTAGAGAAAAATGAGGCAAAAAGAAAATCAAGCCCGAGCTCTATTTCAAAACTTTGCCATCTCGAACCAAAGTGTGCGGGGACAAAATTTTGTAGTGTGCAACTAAAAATCAGAATGAAATGTAGAGTATTTTTTACTCTACAGTTATTAGTGACCCAAAAGATTTTTGAGCCTACTCAAAAAGAAACCAAAACTCCCACTAGATCAAAATTTCAAAATTATAGCTTTAGCAATGTTGTTTGGTAGGTGGACCATTCATCGTCAAATAACCACTGCTTATTCTACAATTCATTGAAGGCTAAATCAAGGTTAATAATATCCTTTTGTGAAATTTTTTGTGAAATCTGAACTGTAGCCTTCAATTTGAATTTGAGTTGGGAAACAAGAATCAAAACAGCTTCTACTTTAGGGACTGATGAATCATCCCTTAAATCCTTAAAAATTGTTTGATCATTCTATTTGGCCAAGAGCAAAGGTTCAATTTCATCAACCATTAGCACTGTGTTGTCATCAAGAAAAAGAGAAGGAAGACCTAATTGTACTAAGTCTTTAATGTGCTATTTCATTTCACTGATGCCTTCTTTCATTACATTGAGAAGCTCTTTATAACTGATGGCTACAAAATTGCAACTAAGAACCTCATTCACTCGCTTAGCAGCGACCATTACGTTCTCAATTCCTGCTACTGACAATGTTCCATCAATTGCATCATAAAGCTTTTGCAGCAACATTTCAGAGTCTAATACTATCCCATAAACTATAGCCAGAGTGTTTACAACTAAATTTTCCACCTTTTCACACAATTTTTGTGCATTTAGCAGGAAGGTGAGAGAAGGCTTGAGCTAAATAATCTTTGAAGAGATTCTCTTCCACATTGATTCATAAAGCTCTTTCACCAGACTTAACACTCTGACATTATTCGGCCTATTGGCTAGCTCCAATGTCAATTGTTTTGCTCTTTGTTGCTCTATTTGAAATTGGGCTTATACAGCCACAGTAATATTTTGTTCAACCAATAGCTTCTATTGTAATTGAGTAACCTTTAACAGGTGTCCCTCACATTTTTCTTGTAATGCTACATTTTCATGCCTTAGGGTCATTACTGCATCTTTTACCTACATTAGCCCTACTTTTAAGGAATCATTTTGGGCCTATACTACTTGGTGAGTCTGAAGAGAAATAATATCTTGCAACTGTTTATTTAGACTCTCTATTTTATTGTCTTTTTATATCAATTTCTACAGTCAAATTGCTACAATTTGCCTTTTCCTTGGCTAAATCAACCTCCATCTTCTGTAGCCTCCTTGATGTCTTCAAGTAGTCTTTAGCAGCTCAATTTTGTCTTGTGGCCTAAACAAGGACATATCTATCACCACTGCATTCATCGTGTAGTATTCCAATTGCATCTACTCACTTGGTTTAATTACATTTGGTGACAAATGAGTCATTGTCAATTGTTGTTGAATTGGGTCAAATGTGACCGCAAATGTGGTGTAGCTAAGGCCTTATTTTCCTTGATATTATTTTTTTCCCTTTGGGCTTCCCTTGCCTTCCTAGAAACATCTACTTGGGTTTGGAAGGTATAAGGAGAGGCAATGTGCCCACCCACAAAAGAATGTCCCTATGCCAAACCATATTGAATAGCCAATTGTTGGCTATGGGCAATTTGAGGGGGGAGTTTCTTGGGAACAAAGGGGAAAAATGAGGTAATGTTAAAGCTTGAGTAGGGATAGATGGGGTGAAGTGAGAAATGGGAACGACAGAGGTGGTAGGGGATGTCATCTTGCTAGATGGAAACATCATGCCAAAAGGTGAAGAAAGAGATTGAGAAGAAGAAGAAGGAATAATACTTACCTAAGGAGAAATTATAGTACTCTATAATTAGCATTGTGAAGGTTCTACTTCCTCCTCTAAATCAAACTAAAATTGCACCCTCTTTCACTTCTTTGGTGTCTCTTCTTCTGGCTATGTTTCTTTTCCTTCAACACCTACTAGTACCATCAGTGATGCTTGGGGAGAACTAGAAATTTTAATAACTGATGCTGATGGGGAAGCTTTTGATGGTGAAGGCACCACACTCTTTTTCTTTTCCATGATGCTGAGAGATTAGGGTCAAACCAATATAGTTACTACAGCTGTACTTTACCCTGAGGCTTGTGACTCTTGGATTGATCCTACTCTAGCTTCTGTCTCTACACCTTGTGTTAGCAAATTACTTATGTTAGGGCTAGATATAGGGGATAGATGGCACTCATCCCATAGTTCTTTCCATCTCTCATCTGTGTCCACGTTCCCAAAAGAATGAGTTGTCTAACAAATTTCTTGCCTATATTTCCAATAGGCTTCTATTTTTTCAACATCCCAATCTTTATTATTTAATGCCCTTTTTAAGCCAGAAGTCATTATGAATTTAGATCAAAATCCCTCTGTTTAGCATAGAAAGTTTCCCGTGGTCTATTTTGGGGAAGGGGCAAATCTATTAGTTCAACATAAAATCCAGGAGTATCTTCTCTAGGATTTTTCCTATTTTCCCAAAAAAGGCACCCTTCATGTGTAATTCTAGTTGCAACCCTTTTATTCCTTATCCAAGAGGCTATTAAACCATTTGGGTCATATAACCATTTGTATTCAACTAGCAGGAAACCCAAGAAGGCCATCTTTCTAAGCAACACAATCTCAACATCTTTGGCTTCTAATACCATGCTGATTGTCATCCATGGGAGGTCATACATTTTTCTCTTCCTCTTCCCAGAGCCATATTCATTATCTACTGTAGATACCTACATGGTAACCTCTAATAATCCTAGCCTAAGAGTCAAAATCTTAGGTAGCAACATTGGTTCCCCACAAAAACCATGGACTCTTATAATTGTATGGTGGGATCCAAAATAGAAATCACAAGGAATTGGGAAACTAGCCAGAAGGTTTGAAACACTTAGAAATAGTGTATTCATAACTAGTTTGGGGTTGAGGTGACAAAAAGTAGAGGTAAAAAATAATTCCCAAAATTCATATGGGTCACTAGTTTTTGACAAAATATGTGTCCATGCAGACATAGGAGTGGTCCTTTGGAGATCAAAACTTGGGTCATACATATCAAGATGCATATGTTGGGCAAAGATGTTGGAGTTCTGATATAGCATGAGGTGAAACAAATAAGAAGAGTACCTAAAAACTCCTTTTGATTTGAACTAGGCCAATTGTTCCACCATTGAGTATGTAATTTGTTCAGAAAAGTTCAGCCAATACTCTTGAGTTTTGTCAACAGTTTTCAGCCTAAAGAGGATAGCCATTTATTCTCCATAGACTGGCATATCATCCTTCATTTTGAAGATGAAATCCACCATAGATAGTGTATCTTGGCTAGCTTGTGCAAATTGGGCTCTTTCTACAGGGAGTGTAGGCACAGTAGTATCATCATCGCCCATTTGCAATTTGGATCTTAAGAACTCAAATAGGTATTGATGTTTGCCCACATTCTTTGCATTTTAGCAATAGTGGGAAATGTAGATATCTTATCATGATATATGGCTAACATGTCTCTAATAGCCTACGGTGTGATTTACACCATGAATGGACCCTATTAAATGGTGCTTGAGGGTGCATGGAACAAGTCTGTGCATAATTCGACCAAGTCAGGGCATGAATGCACAGCTAGGACAATGAATTATGCTAGTTGTGAAGTCCATATCCTCATGGAAAATGTCTCATATTTTCCCACTCTATCCCTTTAATGACACCTTTGATGTGCTCCTTCTCTAAGAGTTTTGCTACTAGCTCTTTGAAGAATTGGGTCCATGACTCCATCTGCATAATATTTTATCTTTACTAGGTCACTTGCTTGACCAATTTTAGGGATTCTGGTCTATGGATAGGTCTTCAATGGTTGTGTGGGATCTGAAGCATATGACTTGCTCACAAGAAAATTGTCAAGGGATTCATACATCCCAGCTCCTTGTTGTGAAGACTATGCTCCCTCCATCTCTATATCTATTCTATGATAACTGGTATGAACTTTTGCAAAATAAAAACACTTTCACTGAAGCAAGTTTACTAGGAATCAAAAATGCAAGTAGTAGGATATTTTCTCATAGATGCAGGAACACTTGAGAAACTATAAGCTTTAACTCTTGCTAAGAGGTATTTATTGACCTATCAAGTCTCAAAATGGCATTAAACTTAGATTAAAATTAGCAAATCTTGCTCAATCTTTATGGGATAGTGAGATAGACATGTTATACAAGTGGTAGTGCAAGGTACCTTAGGGATTTCTAAAGATTTGGAAGATATTCAATGTATTGAGAAATTTTCAAAATTTTGAAAATTCTTTGAGCTGTCGACTACGTGTTCAAAGAACACTTATTTAAAAGAAAAGTGGGAAAATAAAAATGGGAAAACAAAGCAATACAGAAAGGGGAAACTATCTAACTATAATACATTAACCAAGTATCTTTATCTCCCTCTTAGATCAAAAGAAGAATTTCTAAAGTCTCCTTCATGACAAGACAACTTATGTTGCTGGACAAGTGGTTGAATTTGATGTAGCTCTGGTGACTTGTTTTCTTTGTATGCCACATTGATTGGCCTACATTTGAGTGAGTCTAAGTCAAACCTGTTTCAACCATATATAAACTCTTCTTGTTCTTAGAATCTTGTCAAATGCCGTATCTTGATACTGGCATGTCTTATCAAGAAATTAATGACTATTTCCTCATCAATAGAAACCCTTTGATATATATCATTTATTGGTTTATCTCCTTCTACCTGAACTTAGGTTCTATTGCATGATCATCCTGTTTAATGAATTCAAAATTACCAACCTCTTGAGAGGATAATTCTGAAAGTTTGTAGTAATTTTGCATATGTAATTGAGTCTTAATGTTGTCTTGTTCATCTATAACTAGCTCACACCGTCCTTGAAAAATAGTATAACTTGACCCAATGATTTCAAACAAGTCATTCAAACCATGATCAAGGAAATGTTCATGCTCCTCCACATCATCTTGCAAAGTAAGAAGAAAGTCATAAATTATCTCTTGTTCATCAGAGATTAAGTCCTACACTTGTGACTTCTCACTCAGAATATGGAATTCATGTTGAGAAACCCAAGGATTGATAGAAGAGGTATCTTTTGACTTTTCTTACCTTAAAACATTTGGGATTTTATGATCTTCCTCAAATATGACATAAGTGCCCAGACCAATGGAGTCATAATTTCCATATTGGTCACTTTGCATTGTAGCTAATAAATGATCATTTTCCTTTTCTTAATCATGTTCATTCCATTCACCTAACTCCTCAACAAAAACCCTTTCTTCTTTATTCATCATAGCATGAGATGCTTCTAAATTTGCAATTGGTTCATTGGTGATGTGATCCTTATATAATGGCTCAGATAATATCTTCATCTTTGAACCATACTTGGTTATTAGAATGAGGTGAGACCAATCAAGGGACATATATCCTCCTATCTTGGCTATAAAGTCTCTGGATAAGCATAAGCCAAATACAGGAGGTATATCTATGACTACTACATCTTGATTTACAATTATATTGGGACAAGTATATAATTGTAATGGGAGTTTTTTAATTCTCCCTATTGTTTTTACTACTTTGCCATCTATCTACATGACTCCTTTAGTGAGTGGTTCATACTTTATTTTTAAAGCATCAGCTATCTACTTAGGCATTACTATAGTACTAGCCCCTAAATCTATCATTACATTATGCTACAGTTTCTTGCCAACTATCAAAGTTAAATAGAAGGGATCTGGTTTGGATTTGCTTACCTCTAGTGCATTGTTCACTAGGGCTATTGTCTATAGATGAACTATGTCTTTGAGCTTTTCTTTTTCAGCAGGTCCTTTGATAACAGTACATTTGGGCACTGCTTGGCCTTGTAGAGCCTCTTGTAGTATTTTATTCTATTTAGGAATAGCTAATATATCCCATATTGATACTTGTGCTAGAGTCTTCTTTAATTAATCCACCACATTTATTGGTCCCAGAGTCTGAGTTCTTTGAAAATAAGGATATCTTGTTTTTTCTTGAATTTGTGCAGGAATCACTTGATTCTGCACTAGTTAAGGCACTTCTTGTCTGACAGTTGTGTTTCTTTGTCCTTGAAATGGAGGATTCTCCATGACTTGACTATTTACAACTTCAGGCTGTTCCACCATCCTTTTCTTTGATCTAGTATAATAATCTGATTGCACCACTAGTTTCTTGGAAGTGGAAGCTTCGTTCAAGAAAAATGATTCTTCATCTTCAACCCATGAGAACAAAGCATGTTCCAGGGCTATTTCTTCCTCTTGTTGCAAAGACATCCTTTACATTTGAGCCATTAAGACTAAATTTTGCATTCCAAAAGATTGGTAGACCTGATTGTCACTAGTACTTTCAAATTGTCCATCCATTCTTCTTTGCTCTACCACCTTTTATTGTAGATTACCCATGGGACAATCTCTAGGTGTATGAGCATTATTGCAAGGGATACACTAGGCATTTGTACCATCTACATAATTATTTTGCCCTAGAACAATCTCCCTATTTGAATTGGGAGGAATAGTCTGTGAGGGTGTAGGGATTGCAACTAATTGCTTTGCTGGCTGAGGGTTATTTTGCCTTTGAGGCCCCTGATATTGGTTTCATTGTGATAAAAATCTATTTCCTTGGTAGCCCTAGTATTGGGGTTTAGTATAAGTATTTTATTGTCTTTTCCTATTAATCAGCTCATTAAAAAATATCCTTAAGATATTATTGATATCATCCAGCTCAGATGACTAGGTAGGGACAATTTCTTTAGCAGGTGGTTGAGGATATATGAACATAGACACAGGTGGGGCTATGGATTTAGGAGCTTCTTGAGGTAATGGCAAGGAAATCTCTAGAAACATGGGCATGGGAGGTCTTTGAGACAACTTTCTAGCATCTATCAAATTATTTTTAGCTCTGACTGCATAGTCATAAGCCTCTGGTAGAGTCTGACCCCCAAGTGACTGAATCATAATAGATATGTCTAAATTTAAATCCTTAAGATAAAACACTATAGCCATACCTAGTAATGGTCTATCTATAGCAGGGATTCTTTCCCAAGTCTTTTAAAATCTAGAATTGAAATCAGTCATCGCTTGTTGTGGTGCCCTTTGGATGGTAATCAATTGTTGTAATAAAGAAGACTTATCACCCTTCTCTTCAAATATTTCAAATAAAATATCTCCAAGATGATCCCAAGTAGATATGGTATTTGGGGTCAAGGACTGGTACCATTCTAGATCTTTCCCTTTAAAAGAAGATATTAATAATCTTATGGCCACATTTTTTTGTGTGACAACATGTATAGCACAGACATCTGATACATCTTGCAGATGTTCTTCAGGTGTTTTGAAGTCTTGCCCACTAAATTTGGGTAGATCTTTTAGGGCATTCATTGGGATAGGTTCCCAAGTGGCTAGTGGTATTGGGAGTGTCAAAGGACTACTAGTGTTCCAACTTACATAATTTCTTGAGGGTATAGGGGCTCTCATATTTACTCTTGGTATTGGTATAAACTGATTGACTCTTCTTCTTAGACTAGTTACCAAAGGTGGCAAAAGAATACTTAGATTTATAGCAGATTGTGATCTAGTTACTGGTCGGCATCTCTCACTCCTCGTAGCTCTCTGGATCATATGATATTGAAAGAAACTTCAATATAGTGTCCCATTAGGCATGTCAAAAACTATTGATGGTTAAAATTGTGCTTGTTTCTAACACCAACAATGGGAAGTTTCAAGATGTGGGACTTGCGACTTGAAACAACCTCCAGATTTTTAAGAAGCTGGTCTCTTCTTTATATCAAGCATATACTGGGAAAAGCGATAGGAATTTTAAGAGAAACACAAATGCAAGAAAGAAAATATAACTATGGTGATGCACCTAAATGTAATTTGACCCTCAATTTTGATTACAGTGAATCTATATGTAAGATTCAATTAAATTTAAGACCAAACAAGGCATGATCAATGTAAAAGATGAAAACAATTGAAACAGACGCTCATAGCTTAGACTAATTTTGTAGTGACATAGAACATATCAACAAAGGCATAGGATTCAATCTTCTTATTAATTCTCCAGTCACATAAGAGGCATAGAAACATGCACAGTTATGTTGTTTCCAAAACCAGCTTATCTCGTTTTGGAAGCAACCCCCCACGAAACTTGTCTATTTCGTCTTGTCTCTCTAAGTTCATTTTTAGGTAATTTCCGTAGTAGGTTTTCATCTTGGTCGGATCGGGAAATGGTTACTATCCCATCGAGACCAGGTTTCTTCTTCCCCTTTTCTTTTTTCTCCACTTTCCGGAGTTAGTCTTTTTTTTGCTTTTTTTATGCAAGGGCGGCGATTTTTTCTGCCCCTGCATTTTCCATGCAAGGGCAGCGATTTTCGCCGCCCCTGCATTTTTCCTACAAGGGCGGCGATTTTTGCCGCCCCTGCACGTCTCGGTTTCCATGCAAGGCATTAATGGCCCTGCGTGGCGGGTTGTTGGGGTTGGTTTTTCACCCTATATAATTCCTTTTGGGCCTCATTTCATCTCACTTCTTCCTCCTCCCCTCCTGCCTCTTGCACCTGAGCGCTCCAAGTGACTTTGCGAAGTGCCAGCTCATGGATCTGACTTTTTGACGTGCACATTTTCCAGGTAGGGTTTGTTTTTAAGTTTTATTTTTATTTTTTCCTCTTCTTCCTAGCTTAGTTGTTTCCTTTTTTTTTTTTTTAATCTTTTCTTTCCTCTACCCCACGGCCTCGTAAGGGCAGCATTTTCCTTGTCACCATTCACCCCTGCCTTCCTCATGTAAGGGCGGTGATTTTCACCACCCCTGCCTTCCTTATGCAAGGGCGGCAATTTTCGCCGCCCCTGCCTTCCTCATGCAAGGGCAGCAATTTTCACCGCCCCTGCCTTCCTTATGCAAGGGCGGCGATTTTCGCCGCCCCTGCCTTCCTCATGCAAGGGCGGTGATTTTTGCCGCCCATACCTTCCTTATGCAAGGGCAGCGATTTTCGCCGCCCCTACTTTTCCCATGTAAGGGCGGCGATTTTCACCGCCCCTGTATTTTCCTTCTTTTTTCAACTAACTCTTGGATTTTTTCTGGGTTGTCCTTTTCAAGCTTTTTTTGTCCTCATTTTCCATCTCTTTGCCTGTCTTGGCCTTTTTAAGTGACCTCCTATAGCCTATGTCACTTAAATTGCTCTCCCCCTCTCTCTCACTCTCCTTTCGACTATGGTTGTAGCACCTTCAACAAGCTCCTACACACCTGCTCCCGTCCAAACAAGATCATCCCCCATGACGAAAGCATCTCCTTCAAAGGTGAAGATGATGAAATACAAATACTAGGGCATCTTCCCGCTCACGGCAATCACCTCAAATGTCGATGACATTCAAGACACTGAGATCGGCCATGTAGATATGGCCGAATTCCTGGGATGAACCAAAGCAACAAATCCCAGCACTAGGATAAAGAGAATTATCGAGAGCAACATCCACCTAGTGGCTGCCTTCCCAGTAGCGGCCCATCATGCAGAATTCATCCTTCAATGCGCGCACTTCTACGACAAAGAGACTAGATCAGTCTCAGACGCCAATGGTAGCATGATCATTCGGTTGGACCTCGAATTCATCGACAAAGTTTTTCTATGTCCACCAGCTACCGAAGTAACCCAAATTGACTTCAAGAATGCGCAGAGGGAGTATGACAAAGACCCCGAGAGGGAAAAGAGGGTCATAAACCATAAGTGGTTAAAAACCCCAAGGGCCAGCCTATCCAGATGGCTGAAAAGCTTCCCCAAAAGCAACTTCATTGAAGTAGTTGGTTACTTAATCACCCTCCTCAGCAGAGTACGGGGCCTCCCGTCCTCTTCACAATTCCATGAATGGATGTATCCGTTCATTAAGATCATCTTGCAAGGTAAACAGGCCATCTTCTGGGGAGAATAGATCAGCAATGCTATTCATGAGCAGCTGACCAAGGTACAAACCTCCTTCAAATTCTACATGACCTCGTACCTGGTCTACATAGTTGTTGCCATGCGATCTATCCTGAGTCTAACAATAGAGGGGGATAGAAAGACCACCCCGGTCTATTCATACTATCCGCAGCTGACACTTCAGGGGTTGACACATCATTTTAGGTGAGTGAATGATGCATTCTTTACCATGTTTCTATGTCTCTTCGATCCTCAACTGGAATAGAAGAGAATATCAGACGAGGCTTGGACAGTAGTGAACAGTTTTGGCTGCATGTTCCTCCAATTCTCTACATTTTCTTATCTTCAGGTGGGTTTCTATCAAGGATACCCTTATATGCTCCCTAGATTCCCTTCAGACAGGTTGGTCCTAATGGAGCTTTGTCGATAATTGGCCGTCGTGCACTCAAAACAGATGGAGCTTAAAAGACCTGGTTTCAAGTTTCCTATCCAGATTGGCACATTTTCCATTGCTACATCGACTAAAGCCAAAGTTATGGAAATAGAGATGCAGATGGTTACCATTAAATCATTTAAAACGCAGGAAAAATTTGACTATAGGGGAGTCAGAGAGACAATCCGAAGGAAGACTCAGTTCCACGAGCCCATGATTGAGGACATCTGGGTGGATTTGAGGACGGCTGAAGAGGTAAGGAAAATGGACTATTGCCGTCTCACGCTAGAGCAAATAGAGTACCTCAGGCTTGCTAAGATCCCTTCAGGGTTGATTGACAATGGGAATATCGTGAACAACAAATATCTGACAGATAAGGTCGTTGATTCCCCTCTTCCTCCGATTAACTGGTCTCAAAAAGAGTTGACTTCTCTAAGGAAAAGATTCAAACCAGTATTGGCTAACACCAATAGTTGGTTGGCAGCAAATGGAATCACCCTAAAAGAGTTCGTCATAGGGTCAGAGGCTGAATACCAGGTAGAGATGAAGAGAAAGGTAGAAAGCCAAACCAAAAACAAAGACGAAGTCCCTTCATCTTCTAGACCTCACAAGCCTAGGATCGTCTTCGTATCCAAGAAGCCTAGGTCAGCACAAGAGCCTGAGGCAGTGGCCGAGGGAACCAAAGAACAAAGTCCTGGGGTACAGGCAGCTCAACCAATGGGGTCAATGGAACAACCTTCAAAATGACTAGGTGTTGGGTCTCCAACCTCAACAGGACAAGTGCGGTCGACCTAGGGCTCCTCTCCTCCTCCTCAATCTCCTACGGTACCCACTTCTCCTATCTCTCCCATCAGCGTTCCATCTTTCGGAGCCGCTTCCCCTTCCAAGGTTGTTTTTGGTGATCCACAAGATCCTTCAACAGGTTCACCTCGCTCTTCTGCATCCATTTCGAGTTTATCATCTCCATCTTTCAACCTGCCACCAAGCCCTATGCCTAATCCTAAATCAGCAGTTGGTACAGTCTCGCCGGTCACTCTAACTACGACTACTGTCACCACCAGTAGCGTGGAAGCCGCTACCATGACACCGACGGAGGCAACTATTGTTACAATAGGTACTTCTCTCCCACCTTGGATGTCTGCTTTCACACCAAAGAGAAAGAAAAGGGCCATCTCCCTAGAAGAATTCAATTTCGACAAGATAGTGCCGGCCAAAACAAAAGCTCCCAAGAAGCCAAAAATCTTCTCCAAGTTGGTCGAGGAAAAGGGGCAAAAATTTCTGGAAATTGCCAAACCCCCACAAGACGCAACCCTTGAGGGTTTTGAAATGAGCAGTTATTCCTTTTCTCGTGTTGAACTTGGCAAGGTTACACACGAAGGTGCGAAGAGTGATCTTCAGTTGACAATGGACATTATGGTCCAAAATTTTGACAAAGAAAAGGAGATGAAAGATTTTTATAAAGCCAAGGCTGAGCAATTAATGGCAGTAATCAGAAGATTCACCATCCTACCTGAAGCAGCGACTCCAGAGGCCTTTTCTATGGATGATTCAGTCATTCAAAAAGCTGAAAAGACTTATTTGAAGGGAAAAGTAATGGAGGAATGTATTGACAGAATGCATAATCAAGGAATCTCTCTGCTATCTGAGGTTGCAAAAAGAACAGGGAAAATGAAGAGGTTGAAAGCTCAGGTGGACAGTTTTGTCTCTTATACCTCTCAGGAGATTGATGGCTTAGAGAAAGATCTCGATAGATGGAAGGAAATGAAAGATCTAAAAAAGAGTACCCTGATATCTATCGGTGTCATCCCCAACAAGGATTCATACGTTGAGATCAAGGAGGCGATGATCTTCAAGATCCAGGTACTCAAAGATCTAATTGATGATCTCAAAGCTTTTAAAGAAGCTAGTGATAAAAGTGACCTGAGCTTGTTAAACAAACTAAAAGAGCTGCCCTGTGACTTGACCTCTAAGGATCATCAGTTCCTCCCAGCAGATGAAATGATTCAGAATTTCAAAGGGATGATTCAGAGGGATTTCAAAGGAGCATCTTTCTCCATGACTTTAGTAGACAGCATTCTAGATGCTCAGTTGACTTTGGAGAATTTAAAATCCAGGTTAACTAGCCACTCTAAAGCCATCACAGCATTGAAAGACGTACTAATCAGATCAAGGGTCGTCTCCAAAAATGTAGTTGCACTGGACAGTGTAGGAATTCAGGCATCAATCACCATATACGATGCTCATCTGAAGAAATCCGGCAGCAAGAATTGACACCCTCTCTCCCCTTCTCTCTTCTTCTATCCTTATGCATTTCTGTTTTATGCAGAATGCGTGCAATTTTGTAATATGTAATTATGAATATTATATTTTTGAAAAATATCTAAAAGTCAAAGATGAGTCATCTTTGACCAAGATATTTTATATTTTATTATTTTCTATTTTTGAGGATTTTCTCCCTATATATAGTGGAGACCTCATTTGTAAATTCTTCTTGGAAAAATAGAGAAAAAACACTCTGCTGAAATTGAAGCAACTTTTGAGACTTTGTGCTCAGATTTGTAAATCAGATTTTGTCAAATGAATGAGAAGCAAGTGATTTCAGACTTTGTGTTGAAGTTATCTCTGTCATCTAGGAAATAGTTTCTTATGTACTCTTTCCTGATAACCTCTTGTTTATCTGACTTAATAATCAAAGTGAATGTGTTGATATTATCTAAGGGCACTTTTTGAGGGTAGAAGATGGACTTTGTGCTACTTTTACTTTTGAGATTCTTTTATCTTTGGTAGTTTTAGGTGAAGACTTTGTGCTTCACTTTACTCTACGGTTATACTTGTTCCGGATCCATGAAGAAGCTACGGAAGACTTTGTGTTTGCGTGAGCATTCTTGTGACTTTGTTACTTTAGGTAATCTCTTGCTCCTCATTTGATACCATTCCTGAAAGAAGAGGAGTGTTGTTAGCTTTGGATCAGGGATTTTCCTCTTTTGTCCTTCCTACATTACTTTTGAAAAAAGAGAAGTAGATGTTGTCCTACCCCCCATGTGTTATTTTATGCTTAATTATATACATACTTATAGCACGCAAATACTGATAGGGAACCTCCCCTTGATGAGAGGAGAGATTTACCTCATCTAGATCTGGTAAAGCCACCCTCTTCATGGTGTAAATCTCCCTTATGTTGTGGCTGATATCCCCATTTTGCCATCAGTTAGTTGATGACAAAATATTCACCCAACAGTTTTTTGGTGACTCCGTTGGGGAACGGATGTGTAGTCTAAAACCTCAAGTTTCAGATTGAAGCAGTCCCTACCCTTCTCCATTGCGTAATCTGGCGACTCTGTTTCATGTCTTACCCATTATCATTTTAGCTTTACCAGTTGCCTCCTTTATATTATCTAGTCTACAAAACCAGAGCTGATGGGAAGAATGCACATCTTGGAGCCTCAAGCTTCAACTTGAAGTGGTTTCGGTCTCAATTTTGTTTTAAAAATCTGGCAACCCCACGTTACACCAGAGGTCAGAGATCTAAGGGTGTTGTTGACCCGGTGTTTGAGTTGGCACAACAGAGTAATTTTGATCTGTTTCCCCTATCAACTTCTCTTCGATGGTCTAGGAGTGTTCCTTCTAGCCTTGCTAGGTCACCAACACAAGGTAGAACTCCTTTTCCTGCTGTCAATCGCCGCCTACCTATAAACACTCCACCAAGGTTTGTTATCCCACCTTTTCATCCCCTTATCATAATGGCTCAAGGCCCGTGGGGTAATTCTTTTGGTCCTCTTAATTTAACCCCACCTCTACATGAACTACCTCGTAGTTCTAGGAAAAATGTTCCTAAGTTTTTCGGTGATGGAAAGGTTCATCCCGATGAGCATATTGCCACTTTCTCCATAGCATGTGGCATAATTGGTGTTGAATTTGAAGATGTGGTGGTGAGACTTTTTGTGGAGACTTTGCAATGTGCTGCTACGGATTGGTTCTATCACTTGCAGGCTGGGTCAGTAACAAGCTGGGATATGCTCAAGTCCAAATTCGAAGCTAGGTTTAAACCCGCTGAAGATGCACATGCTTTGTTAGCTTAGCTAACACAGATGAAAAAAGAATCCCAAGAACCCATGAGGGATTTCATAGCTAAGTTCAACAAATTAAGAAATCGAATTCCTACTGTGGCTCAACCCACGCTGGAGAATCTCAAATGCTTTTTTATCAACTCACAGCTCCCCGAAGTAAGTTTTTTGTTGAGACGAGTTGGCCCTATGGACCTAGCCCTGGCTCAAGGATTGGCCACCGAGATTGAAGATGATCTTATCCTGGCAGGCAAAATTAGGAAAGATTCTGGTAAAAATAAGTACCCCTCATCGGCTGAAAGCTCCTCCACGGGCACTACTAATCCTATGGTGCAAAAATTAACAAATGAACTGATTGCTTTAAAAAGACAAATCGCTCAAGGCCTGTCTGCCCCTACCTATCGAGATGCACCCAGGAGGGTATTTTAGAATCAGCCATATCAGAGTAATACTGCCTGAACCCAAGGACAATCAAATCGCCTACCTCCCCCTTCAGGGAGATTAGCCATTGAAGCAGCACCTACAAATTTAGCGGTTGGATACCTAGAAGCTGAGCATGACCTTTCCTTTCAGCCGTAGCTAGATCAATCAGAAAGTGCTAACCTCTTTGATGAACAAGATGAGGAATTAGCTGGTGACTCCAGTATCAGTTTCCTAGATTACCAAGATGAAGCCAGACAAAAAGGGGAAGATTTAGAGGGAGCTTATGCTATCTTTACCAGATCTCAAAATCAATCGGCTTCACGCGCTAATAAAGGGAAAGTAGATGACGAGCTCCGGCCAGCAGTTTCCATTGCCCAACGCGGGACTCCATTACCTTCACAATCAAAAGATCAGGTAACTCATAAAAGAGTAGCTGCTTCCGGTCACTTAATATCCCCCCCTCCTACTACTCAGGCCGGTGAAGAACCTGTCAAAGTCTTTGATGAGGGGATTGCTCCTTTTTCTATTGCAACCACCTTTCAATCATTTGATATTATTGATCATGCTAAAAAGACTAAGATTCAAATGATAGAGGTTGAGTATTTGAGAGCTAACCTAGAACAGCTTGATAGGTTAGCGGAATATGTTAAAAATAAAGCTGTCCCTGTAGGACAAAATCCTTCGAAAGTTATTTCGGATCTCCCCAAAGACAAACTAGCCCAAAATAATCTGGTTGTGACACCTCCCATTGCTCCTAGAAAAATAGAACCTTTTTATGTCTCTCTGCTTATAAATGGTTTCAAACTGAGTAACTGCATTATAGACTCCGGGGCTTTAGATAACGTCATGCCTGCAAAAGTAGCAGATTCTCTCAGCTTAACTTTAACCAAAACTTTTGGGAGGTGTTTTTCCATGGAAAACAAGCAAGTTCCCCTCCTTGGCCAAGTAAAAGATGCCCAATACGCCTTCGCGGCTTTTCCAGAAAAGCAAATTAAAATGATGGTTCTAGTAGCGGATGTTCCAGCATCTTACGGTATCCTGCTCGAGCAAAATTTCTGTAAAGATGTTGGAGGCGAGTTAAGCATGGACCTATCTGAAGCAAGGATTCTGGTGCAAGGCGTCATGAAAAGATTGCTTCCTAAGAAGGAAGCCAGGTATGTAGTTACCCGTTCCACAGTACCTGAAGCTCAGATTTTATTTGAGTCATCAGACATGGGCACTTATTTCTTATCCACAGACGAGATCCGCAGTGCATTAGATGAAACTCCTACGGGTGATGATTTGATTTTGGTTTCAGCTGACGCGAAGGATGGGATGCCCAAGCAAAATGAACACATAAAACAATCTTTTCTCTGAAACGAGAAAGTTTTTATGGAAAGAGTAATACCTGATGAGCTATGGACATTGGAGTTCGATGGCAGTTGCTCTTCTACTAGATCAGGAGCAGGAGTTGTGTTGGTGTCCCCTCAAGGAGAAATTACTCCTTTTTCCTAAAAATTACAATTCAATAATACTAACAACATGGCCAAATATGAATCCTTGTTGCTCAGACTACAGGCTGCCAAAGAAAAGGGCGTAAGGAAACTCCATGCTAAAGGAGACGCTGAGTTGATAGTCTGTCAGATAAGGAACCTCTATCAAACCAAAAATGAGAGGTTGTGCCATTATCGCAATCAGGTATGGGATCATATTGAGGACTTCGATGCCTTCAATATCTCCGCCATTTTGAGGGAATTCAATGATCGAGCAGACGCATTCGCTGTCTCTGCAACTCTCCTGATTCCCCATCCTGATTTCAAGGGAGATAAGTATACTATTGAGTTGGTTTTCTGACCAAGTGTACCAGAAAATGTTGACCACTGGCAAGTATTTAATGACGATGATCAAATCATCACTTTCTTAGAGCAAAAAGACACTTTCAAACAATTGTGTTTCAAAGGCAGTAAGCCCCGGGAGTATGGACTAACCCCTGAAACCCAGGCCCATACAGGGGAAGATTTGCTACAGCTCAAAGGGAATAAAATTCCCAAAGGTTTAGTTTCCCTAGAGAAGCTGTTCGATGATCATGACCGGTTTGTCAAACAACAATGAACAGATTCAAGTTCTTCTTCAGATTTTGATCAAATCAACTTGGGAACCAAGCACGACCCTAAGATGGTAAACATTGGGAAATGTTGCACTTCCAAAGAAAGGTTTGAGCTTGCTAGTTTACTCTGTCAATATAGGGATGTGTTGGCCTATTCTTATGATGACCTAAAATCTCTCAGGCCACATGACATCCATCATGACATCCCCCTGAAAGCCAACTCTGTGCCTTATAAACAAAAATCCAAGCAATATAATCCAAAAATCTCAGATACTATTTTAGCCGAGATACAAAAGATGCTGGATGCTCGGATAATTTTTCCGATCCATCACTCAACATGGGTTGCTAACATAGTACCTATCAAAAAGAAAAATGGTGAGATTCGAATCTGTGTAGATTTCATAAACTTGAATCAGCTGTCCTTAAAAGATAACTACCCCCTTCCCATTATGGATCAAGTCCTACAGATGGTAACAGGTTTGGAAATGTTATCAATGCTTGACGATTTTTTGGGTTATAATCAAGTGGAGGTCGGAAAAGCAGATCAACATAAGACAACATTCACCACACCCTGGGGTACTTTCGCTTACCACAGGATGCCTTTCAGTCTGATAAATGTAGGCACTACTTTTTAAAGGGCTATGGATTTTGCTTTCAAAGATATAATGGGAAAATTCATTGTAGTATACTTAGATGATCTGACGGTATTTTCACAACAGCATTCCGAGCATGTCCACCATTTGCAAAGAGTACTAGAGCACTGTCGTCAAAATGGCATCTCGTTAAACCCAAAGAAATCCATTTTCAGAGTAACTGAAGGGAAGCTTCTCGGACACATAGTGTCCCGAGAAGGTATCAGAATTGATTTAGAAAGAGTTAGATCTATTCAGGAACTTACTCTGCCTACCAGCAAGACCGCAGTTCATTCTTTCTTTGGGAAGGTCAATTTCCTTAGGAGATTTGTTCCTAAATTCGCCGAGAAAACCCGTCACATTGTCAACATGATGAAGAGCAATGCCACATTTAGGTGGACTATCGAAGGCAAAGCAGCGTTCAAAGAAATTAAAGAAGCAATTGCAAGGGCACCAATCTTGGTCTGTCCAGACTATACTAAAGGTTTCAAAATATATAGTTATGCCTCTGAGCATACACTATCAGCTATTTTGGTTCAGCCCAATTCAAAAAATGCAGAATCTCCTATTTCGTTCATGAGCTGCCCACTCAAAAATCACGAGTTAAAATATTCCCTTATGGAGAAACACGCATACGCCGTGGTCAAGGCTGTCAAGCATTTCAAGTTTTATATCCTGAATTCTCACACTGAAGTCCTCGTGCCAGATACAACAATAAAATCTATTTTGACTCAGCAAGAGTTTGGTACAAAGAGGGGTAACTGGATTGCCAAAATTTAGGAATTCGATTTGGACATCAAACCAACCAAGCTCATACGGGGACGAGGCCTTTGCCAATTGATCGCCAACAACACTCCAGAGGAATTTAAAAATGAAGATCAAGATATCAAAAGCGTGCCCACAGTTCTCTTTGTCGCCACTACTGATGAGTGGTTTTTTGACATTGCTTATTTCCTAACATATGGTGAATGCCCTCCTCATCTTTCTTTTAAAGAAAAATAGAATGTTAAATTAAAAGCAGTTGGTTATGTTCTATGGGACCATGGTCTTTACAAGAGAAACCTGGATGGGGCATTTCTTCGTTGTGTCGATAAAGCTCAACAAGAAAAACTTTTAGAATCTTTCCACAATTTGGCCTGTGGAGGACATTTCTCTACACCGGTGATGGCACACAAGATTCTATGAGCAAGGTACTTTTGGCCTACGCTTTTTCAGGATGCTTACAAATGGGTGCGTAAGTGTGAGCTGTGTCAGTAATTCATCAAAAAATTTAAGCTACCTGCTTTGCCCCTCAGGCCAGTTGTGATCGACAAACCATTCCAGCAGTGGGGTATCAATTTCATTGGTACAATTAACCCATCTTCAAGCGCCGGACATGATTATGTCCTCACCGCAACAGACTATTTTACTAAGTGGGTGGAGGCCAAACCAACTAAACATGCTACCTTCGAAGTAGTATGCACCTTCCTCAAAGAAAATATCATCTCTAGGTTTGGGGTTCCACTAAAAATTATGACGGATAATGCAGCCTGCTTTTCATCACATGAAATCACTCAATTTTGTTTTCACTATGGGATTACCTTGTCTCACACTTCAGACTATTTCCCTCAGGGAAATGGACAAGCAGAATTAAGTAACAGGAACCTGGTCACCATCATCAGGAAGTTGGTGGATGACAATCAGAGAACATGGCACAAAGCTTTGTATGATGCTTTATGGGCCGACAGGATAACACCTAAAAGAGCTATAGGTGTGTCACCTTTCCAACTCCTATATGGACAAAATGCAGAAATCCCCATCACCCTTGAACTACCAGCACTCAAGTTAACCAGAGCAATCGAAGACTCGACCTTTGAAGGCTCAGTTGACAAGCGTATCATGTATCTGACAGAGCTGAATGAAAAATGAGTTATGGTGGTAGATCAGATCAGAGAACATCAGAACCAGGTGAAGGTGCTTTTTGATAAAAAAGCTAAAGCGCGTGAGTTCCAAGTCAGAGAGCAAGTTTTGTTATGGGACAAGCGACGTGAACCAAAAGGGATGCACGGCAAATTTGACTCCTTGTGGAAGGGTCCCTTCACCATTTGGCAGCTCTGTGGTGAAGCCAGCATTTTGCTGGAGTATAAAGATGGAACGCCGTTTACACTACCTCACAATGGGCAGCACCTAAAGCTTTTCAACCCTTGAAGCTTGGATGAGTCCATTTATAAAATTGTACAGTTCTTTTTTGTCTGTCTTTCTTTCTTTTCTTTTCGCTCGACTCCGTAGCCCAATGGCTTGGATGAAGGCACTTAGAGACTGGATTCTACTTCTGCTAATCTTTTTGATCGAGCAGAAGTTCCCCAATAGGAGCCAGCTGTTGTTTCCAAAACCAGCTTATCTCATTTTGGAAGCAACCCCCCCACGAAACTTGTCTGTTTCATCTTGTCTCTCTAAGTTCATTTTTAGGTCATTTCCGTAGTAGGTTTTCATCTTGGTCGGATCGGGAAATGGTTACTATCCCGTCGAGACCAGGTTTCCTCTTCCCCTTTTCCTTTTTCTCCTCTTTTTGGAGTTAGTCTTTTTTTTGCTTTTTTTTATGCAAGGGCAGTGATTTTCACCGCCCCTGCATTTTCCATGCAAGGGCGGTGATTTTTGCCGCCCCTACATTTTTCCTGCAAGGGCGGCGATTTTCGTCGCCCCTACATTTTTCCTACAAGGGTGGTGATTTTCGCCACCCCTGCACGTCTCGATTTTTGTGCAAGGCATTAATGGCCCTGTGCGGCGGGTTGTTGGTGTTGGTTTTTCACCTTATATAATCCGTTTTGGGCCTCATTTCTTCTCACTTCTTCCTCCTCCCCTCCTGCCTCTTGTACCTGAGCACTCCAAGTGACTTTGTGAAGTGCCAGCTCACGAATTCAACTTTGTGGCGTGCACATTTTCCAAGTAGGGTTTGTTTTTAAGTTTTGTTTTTATTTTTTCCTCTTCTTCCTAGCTTAGTTGTTTCCTTTTTCTTTTTTCTTTTTTATCTTTTCTTTCCTCTACCCCGCGGCCTCATAAGGGTGGCATTTTCCTTGCCACCATTCACCCCTGCCTTCCTCATGCAAGGGCAGTGATTTTCGCCGCCCCTGCCTTCCTTATGCAAGGGCGGCGATTTTCGCCGCCCCTACCTTCCTCATGCAAGGGCGGCGATTTTCACCGCCCCTGCCTTCCTTATGCAAGGGCGGCAATTTTTGCCGCCCCTACCTTCCTCATGCAAGGGTGGTGATTTTTATCGCCCCTGCTTTCCCCATGCAAGGGCAGCGATTTTTGCCGCCCCTGCATTTTCTTTCCTTTTTCAACTAACTCCCAGATTTTTTCTAGGTTGTCCTTTTCAAGCTTTTTTCATCCTCATTTTTCATCTCTTTACCCATCCTAGCCTTTTTAAGTGACCTCTTATAGCCTATGTCACTTAAATTGCTCTCCCCCTCTCTCTCACTCTCCTTTCGACTATGGTTGCAGCACCTTCAGCAAGCTCCTGCACACCTGCTCCCGTCTAAACAAGATCGTCTCCCATGACGGAAGCATCTCCTTCAAAGGTGAAAATGATGAAATACAAATACCAGGGCATCTTCCCGCTCACAGCAATCACCTTGAATGTCGATGACATTTGAGACATTGAGATCGGCCACGTAGATATGGCCGAATTCCTGGGATGAACCAAAGCAACAAATCCTAGCACTGGGATAAAGAGAATTATCGAGAGCAACATCCACCTAGTGGCTGCCTTCTTAGTAGCGGCCCATCATGCAGAATTCATCCTTCAATGCGCACACTTCTATGACAAAGAGACCAGATCAGTCTCAGACACCAATGGCAGCATGATCATTCGGTTGGACCCCGAATTCATTGACAAAGTTTTTCTATGTCCACCAGCTACCGAAGTAACCCAAATTGACTTCAAGAATGCGCAGAGGGAGTATGACAAAGACCCCGAGAGGGCAAAGAGGGTCATAAACCATAAGTGGTTAAAAACCCCAAGGGCCAGCCTATCCAGATGGCCGAAAAGCTTCCCCAGAAGCGACTTCATTGAAGAAGTTGGTGACTTAATCACCCTCCTCAGCAGAGTACGGGGCCTCCCATCCTCTTCACAATTCTATGAATGGATGTATCCATTCATTAAGATCATCCTGCAAGGCAAACAAGCCATCTTTTGGGGAGAACAGATCAGTAACGCTATTCATGAGTAGTTGACCAGGGTACAAACCTCCTTCAAATTCTACATGACCTCGTACCTGGTCTACATAGCTGCTGCCATGCGATCTTTCCTGGGTTTAACAACAGAGGGGGATAGAAAGACCACCCCGGTCTATTCATACTATCTGCAGCTGACACTTCAGGGGTCAACATGTCATTTTAGGCGAGTGAATGACGCATTCTTTGCCATGTTTCTATGTCTCTTCGATCCTCAACTAAAACAGAAGAGAATATCAGACGAGGCTTGGACAGTAGTGAACAGTTTTGGCTGCATGTTCCTCCAATTCTCTACATTTTCTTATCTTCAGGTGGGTTTCTATCAAGGATACCCTTATATGCTCCCTAGATTTTCTTCAGATAGGTTGGTCCTAATGGAGCTTTGCCGACAATTAGCCGTCGTGCACTCAAAATAGATGGAGCTTAAAAGACCTGGTTTCAAGTTTCTTATCCAGATTGGCAAATTTTCTGTTGCTACATCGACTAAAGCCAAAGTTATGGAAACAGAGATGCAGATGGTTACCATCAAATCATTGAAAAGGCAGGAAAAATTTGACTACAGGGGAGTCAGAGAGAATCTGAAGGAAGACTCAGTTCCACGAGCCCATGATTGAGGACATCTGGGTGGATTTGAGGACGGCTGAAGAGGTAAGAAAAATGGACTATTGCCATCTCACGCTAGAGCAAATAGAGTACCTCAGGCTTGCTGAGATCCCTTCAGGGTTGATTGACGATGGGAATATCATGAACAGCAGATATCTGACAGACAAGGTCGCTGGTTCCCCTCTTCCTCCGATTAACTGGTCTCAAAAAGAGTTGATTTCTCTAAGGAAAAGATTTGAACCAGTATTAGCTAACACCAATAGTTGGTTGGCAGCAAATGGAATCACCCTAAAAGAGTTCGTCACAGGGTTAGAGGTTGAATACCAAGCAGAGATGAAGAGAAAGGCAGAAAGCTGAACCAAAAACAAAGACGAAGTCCCTTCATCTTCTAGACCTCACAAGCCTAGGATCATCTTTATATCCAAGAAGCCTAGGTCAACACAAGAGCCTGAGGCAGTGGCCGAGGGAACCAAAGAACAAAGTCCCAGGGTACAGGCAGCTCAACCAATGGGGTCAATGAAACAACCTTCAGAACGACCAGGTGTTGGGTCTCCAACCTCAACGGGACAAGTGCGGTCGACCCAGGGCTCCTCTCCTCCTCCTCAATCTCCTATGGTGCCCACTTCTCCTATCTCTCCCATCAAAGTTCCATCTTTCAGAGCCGCTTCCCCTTCTAAGGTTATTTTTCATGATCCACAAGATCCTTCAGCAGGTTCACCTCGCTCTTCTACATCCATTCTGAGTTTATCATCACCATCTCTCAACCTGCCACCAAGCCCTGTGCCTAATCCTGAATCAGCAGTTGGTACAGTCTCGCCGGTCACTCCAACTATGACTACTGTCACCACCAGTAGCATGGAAGCCACTACCATGACACCGGCGGAGGCAACTATTGTTACAACAAGTACTTCTCTCCCACCTTGGATGTCTGCTTTCACACCAAAGAGAAAGAAAAGGGCCATCTCCCCAGAAGAATTCGATTTCGGCAAGATAGTGCCAGCCAAAACAAAAGCTCCCAAGAAGCCAAAAATCCTCTCCAAGTTGGTCGAGGAAAAGGGGCAAAAATTTTTGGAAATTGCCAAACCCCCACAAGACACAACCCTTAAGGGTTTTGAAATGAGCAGTTATTCCTTTTCTCATGTTGAACTTGGCAAGGTTACACACGAAGGTGCGAAGAGTGATCTTCAGTCGGCAATGGACATTATGGTCCAAAAATTTGACAAAGAAAAGGAGATGAAAGATTTTTATAAAGCCAAGGCTGAGCAATTAATGGTAGTAATCAGAAGATTCACCATCCTACCTGAAGCAGCGACTCCAGAGGCCTTTTCTGTGGATGATTCAGTCATTCAGAAAGCCGAAAAGACTTATTTGAAGGAAAAAATAATGGAGGAATATATTGACAGAATGCATAATCAAGGAATCTCTCTGCTATTTGAGGTTGCAGAAAGAACAGGAAAAATGAAGAGGTTGAAAGCTCAGGTGGACAGTTTTGTCTCTTTTACCTCTCAGGAGATTGATGGCTTAGAGAAAGATCTCGATAGATGGAAGGAAATGAAAGATCTAAAAAAGAGTACCCTGATATCTATCGGTGTCATCCCCAACAAGGATTCATACGTTGAGATCAAGGAGGCAATGATCTTCAGGATCCAGGTACTCAAAGATCTAATTGATGATCTCAAAGCTTTTAAAGAAGCTAGTGATAAAAGTGACCTGAGCTTGTTAAACAAACTAGAAGAGCTGCCTTGCGACTTGACCTCTAAGGATCATCAGTTTCTCCCAGTAGATGAAATGATTCAAAATTTGGAAGGGATGATTCAGAGGGATTTTAAAGGAGCATCTTTCTCCATGACTTCAGTAGACAGCGTTCTGGATGCTCAGTTGACTTTAGAGAATTTAAAATCTAGGTTAACTGGCCACTCTAAAGCCATCATAACATTGAAAGACGCACTAATCAGGTCAAGGGTCATCTCCAAAAATACAGTTGCACTGGACAGTGTAGGAATTCAGGCATCAATCACCATATACGATGCTCATCTGAAGAAATCTGGCAGCAAGAATTGACACCCTCTCTCCCCTTCTCTCTTCTTCTATCCTTATGCATTTTTATTTTGTGCAGAATGCGTGCAATTTTGTAATATGTAATTACGAATATTATATTTTTAGAAAATATCTAAAAGTCAAAGATGAGTCATCTTTGACCAAGATATTTTATATTTTATTATTTTCTATTTTTGAGGATTTTCTCCCTATATATAGTGGAGACCTCATTTGTAAATTCTTCTTGGAAAAATAGAGAAAAAACACTCTGCTGAAATTGAAGCAACTTTTGAGACTTTGTGCTCAGATTTGTAAATCAGATTTTGTCAAATGAATGAGAAGCAAATGATTTCAGACTTTATGTTAAAGTTATCTGTGTCATCTAGGAAATAGTTTCTTATGTACTCTTTCCTGATAACCTCTTGTTTATCTGACTTAATAATCAAAGTGAATGTGTTGATATTATCTAAGGGCACTTTTTGAGGGTAGAAGATAGACTTTGTGCTACTTTTACTTTTGAGATTCTTTTATCTTTGGTAGTTTCAGGTGAAGACTTTGTGCTTCACTTTACTCTACGGTTATACTTGTTCTGGATCCGTGAAGAAGCTACAGAAGACTTTGTGTTTGCGTGAGCATTCCTATGACTTTGTTACTTCAGGTAATCTCTTGCTCCTCGTTTGATACCATTCCTGAAAGAAGAGGAGTGTTGTTAGCTTTGGATCAGGGATTTTCCTCTTTTGTCCTTCCTACATTACTTCTGAAAAAAGAGAAGTAGATGTTGTCCTACCCCCCATGTCTTATTTTCTGCTTAATTATATACATACTTATAGCACGCAAATACTGATAGGGAACCTCCCCTTGATGAGAGGAGAGATTTACCTCATCTAGATCTGGTAAAGCCACCCTCTTCGTGGTGTAAATCTCCCTTATGCTGTGGCTGATATCCCCATTTTGCCATCAGTTAGTTGATGACAAAATATTCACCCAACAAGTTACACAAACTTTCCAACTCAAGAAAATAGAACAAAGGCAAATGATATTCCTAATCACAGCTCTCAAAAGTCTAAAACTCTTGACAACACAGCTTAGAATACTTTTATAATGACACAAAAAATATCAACAAAGGCACATGATTCAATCTTCTTATTAATTCTCCTGTCACATAAGAGGCATAAAAACATGCACAGTTACATAAACTTTCCAACTTAAGAAAATAGAACAAAGGCAAATGATACTCCTAATCATAGCTCTAGAAAGTCTAAAACTTTTGACAATAATTCTCTCAAAAAATTCTCTCTAAGTATCTGATGATTATTTTTGGTGATCTCTGCACCCCTATTTATAGCCTTGGATTCCTTCTAGATTGTCTGCATGTTTTCCATCTAACAGCCCAACTAAAAACTAACCAAACTGGAAGTGTTTAACAGAAGATATTTCTTAGATTCTAAAACGTTCTATTTCTCTGCAAGTTCATTGGCCGAAGTCAATACTCAAGACTCCTCTCACTTTCAAATGGGAGAGGACACTTGGATGATTCCCCTTTTCCTCTTGAAAACCTTTTATTTATTTAGGATGCACCAAGAAATGACACTTGGCGTGTTCCGCAACACTTACCAAAGACACGCGACACTTTATGCATAACTTATACTCCTTTTATGTCTTTACTCAGGAGTGTTCCACCTTTGACACCTATCATAGTTCACTTATTCAAAACATTAACAACTTATAGAAAATAAGACCCATAGCATTTCTCATTCGAGCAACTTTAAAAAGGGCATAGGGACAGATGGTGATTTCTGCTTTACTTAACTAGGGATATGTGCCAATCTCCACTACTTTTAGCCAACTTTTTAAAAACCTATGTAAGGTGACATGTGGTGGTCTCCACATCACTCTATTTATATTATAGAAACAATCAGGCATCATTTCATATTTACATGAATAGCGACACTTGGTGACTTTTGCTTGCTTCAGAAACAAAACTTGAGACCCACCACAGTCTTTACTATATCGGTGAAACAAAAATGAAGATAATTTAGAGCTTGACACGTGGTGGCTTCCACTCTCTTCAGCTGAGATACGTGGCATCTTTTGTCAATTTTAGAAAAGAAAATTGAAACCTTCTATGATTTCCACTTAGCACCCTCCACCTGATCCTGATACTTAGCTTGTTGAAACCTTTCACTTAAAAGAGATTTCAAATGTGGATGTTGATATGAAATGCGGATGCTGACACTTGTCACATTCCACTAAGTTACTATGAGATACATGGCACATCCCGACCAAAAAATTGTGAAAGGTGCCTCGACCAATGACACTTGGCAGCTTCCACTTGACTTTAACACTTAGAGAAAAATGAGTAAAAAATAAAATCAAGCCTGAACTCTATTTCAAAACTTCACCATCTCGAACCAAAATGTGTGGGGAAAATTTTTTACAGTGCGCAACTGAAAATCAGAATGAAGCGTAGAGTATTTTTTACTCTACATTATGTATTGTAAAATACATACTTATGATATGCACATGTTTTTCATGGTATACATGAGTGGTATATAGGACATATGTGTTACATATGATAGATGGACTTACAGATGCATGATATTCATTACACCCAAGTGATATCTTTTCACATTAGGTGAATGCCTAAAGTAGGGGAATTATGGTGAAATTTATAGGTTTTGTATTTCTATGACATTCCATTGATCACATTAACCTATCGATATTTTTTATACATGAATTTCTCTTTCATATATTCTTGAGGATATTATTTATTATGGATATTTTACTTTACTATGGTAGAAGATGACATTGACTAATTATGTGGATTATCATTGCTTGTTTTATGCATGTTTGATATTTTTATTATTATATGTGTGATCATTAAAATGTGTTAAAAAAATTTATTATACAATCAAATTGGTTTTTATTTATCACCTCTTGTATCAATTTTGTCAAGGATCATCTAGTCCATGTCATGTCCATGGTATGTTCATCTCAAGTCAGAGTTGAGTTAAGGTTGAGTTATGTCCTGAGTGTATATATGTATGGATACATGTGTACTTAATGATCATGATTTTTTGTTAATATGTGTGTGTATATGTGTGTACTTATTGTTAAAATTGGTGTCATGATTTATTTAATGTATTCTTCTATTGTATGCAATGCCCTAATTTCTATCATACATCTCTTGTGTGACTTATTACTATGTTTCTTATTTATGTGTGTCTAATTAATTTATTTTTTAGACATGAAAATTATTTTCCCATTGTCATGGATTACATGATTTAATGATAAAATATTCATATGATGAAATATATTATCATGTTTATATGTTTTATATTATTAAATTTTCAAAATAACACATGATACACATACTTATTTCTTTGGATATGAGTGATTTTCAAGCTTCATCCCAAACCTAAAAATGGGATCATATAGTGGGATTGTATTACATATATAGGGCTTGATAAACCAATATAATATATTTTGGGTCAGATTATGTGATTTAAATTAGATAAATTTAGACATATGTGAGGCATATGTGGGGAAATTTATAGGAATTTAAGGAATAGTTTAAAAACTTTGTGACATTTTTAGATATTTTTTATGTTTTATAATGGGAATATTTACATCTAAAAACATCCTAAAATGGTAGAAGGGATGAGAATATTTTGATGTCACGCTCATTAAATAAAAATTAGAGCCAAATTATTTTGAAAAATTGCCAAAAAAACTTAATTAAATTTTAAATACCACATATACACATTTATTATATTTCAATATATAACACTCTAAAAAATATATAAGGATATTAGTGCCTTTATTTCATCTACTAACTTTAGGAAAATAATATTTAATATTTTAGTGCTTAGATACAATGATGTGGACACCTACAGTCATGGGTTTGAGACATAGAGAGATAAACTGTAGGGTCCAAATTCTCATATCTTATTTTTTCAACCCTAATAGATAAATTGATATAAAATATGGAATGCTAGAATTTGCTTAAAATTAATATTAAATCATACCCTTGACATCAAGGGGTATTCTAATTTTTGGCACTTATAAGGTGATGAATTTGTCAATTCTATACCTTGTGACCACTTGGTTTAGATTTTTGGAGATTTTTAGGGTTTTGTATTTGGTGTAGATTTGAAAGTTGGGTAAATATGTATGATTATTCCCTCCTTTTACTAATTAATATGAGATGAATTTTCCCAAGAGTTTTGATACTAGGTGTGATGCTTGGCAAGGGTTATGTTAGGCTCATTCCTCAACCTAATCTTTGAACATTATGTTTCATTTCTACTTTTTGTGTTTTAGGATTCACTAGCCTTTGAATTGATGTTCTATTATCATTGGTTTATTTTTTAATAATGTCATCAAAATAACATAATCAAATTACAATTTATTCAAGGTTTATAAGATCTCAATAAGATATACTTTTTAGCCTATGCATTAAATTTTAATGAAAACTCTCATGTAAAAGGCTAAATTCATTTTAGCATCACATGGGCATGGAATCCATGGAGTGGTTTTAATCCTATTACTTTTGGTGAATTTTTTTAAAATCCTTTTCAATGTGCATTTAAAAAAAAAAAGAGACCATATAGTGTTTTTTTTTTTCAAATTCATGTGTAAATTGTAACTCAGATATTATATGGTAAGGCACATGGTTTTATATGTGTAAAATTTTGTTGAAGTGAATTTAATTTCCCTTTAACCTAGATTTTTTAGAAATGTAGGTATTCAATAGTGGAAGATATAATTAAAATATTACATAGGGTTTTATGTTCTTAACTATAAAATATATTATGATTAAAAATGGGACACAGCCTTGAAAGCATATAATTAGCTATATAGAATGAAAGTATAGTGGGATAAGATGGCTTTCAAGATGACACATGCATGAGCATCTCCCATCAGGATATGGGTTTTAAAAAGTATGAATCACCATTATGAAAAATTTAAATTGATTTATTTCCTAAGGAAAAAGGCATAGTGCTTCCCAAGTTTAATTTAAACCATTCAAAATAATTTGTTTTATAACCTCCTAAACATTTGTCTTAGGTCCATTAGTGCATATCTAATTGGGAGAGATAAAGAGAGATTAGATCCTACCTCCTATTTAAGGTGAATGATTTAAATAAAGTCTAAAAAAATTATAGTGGTGTGGGACTCATGTAACTAATGCTATGGATTATCGAGCATGATGTTGATGTTGCAAGGGACTTTGTTACTAGATGGAATAAGTGTATGGTGGTGATGTAGAGAATTAAGATTGAAGTCATAAAGTGATTTATAGGTGAATATATGGGAATGATGTGTGAAGGGGTGAAGTCTTAAAAAAATCATATTAAAAATAAAAAAAATCCTCCAAAATTTCTTCCACATAAATGAGTTCATAAAGATGTATAAGGAGGGTTTCCCCCATGCTGATCTCCTATAATAATGGTCATAAGTTTGCCTCCAAGTGATGAGATACCTGACTCTCAAGGGTAACTATACTTTAATTTTATCCCACCACTTTTTATTATTAAATTATCTCCAAAAATATAATATTATTATCCTATTTTACCTCTTAAAGTCTTTGGAATACATAACTCTTGCCCACCAAGTTAATGAATCTAACCCCATATTATATAAAGGGCTTATACTATTTTTAGTAAAACATGGTTAAACCTTGAAATATATGGAGGTCCCACTAGTTAAAACTCATCTGAGGAGGAATCCCTAGAGGAGGATCCCACCTTGGAATCCTACTACCCTTTTTCTAGTACCCCCCAAGCTAGCTTTTCTAAAAACCCCATTGATGCCCTCTCTCTGAAACTATTTATCCCTAAGCTAAAACTAGTTTTTTTTTAGATGAGGGAACATACATGGAGGTCACTATAAACAGTAATTTTATCTTGTCTAAAAAAATGAAATATATTAAAGAGTAGTTGGATATGTTCAAAAATAGGTTGTAAGAAGCTAGATTGAACCTGGCTAGTCTTATTCAAGAATGGAATGCCTTACACAGGCAAGCAGACATATCTATCCAATATTTTGTCCATTCCAACAAGGTGAAATAGACTCATTTTAATAATCCATTGAAGATAATAGAGACCCCCTCACATGATATCCCCAGCATGACCCCAATCAATAAAACCTCTCTACAAGTATAGGGATAAAAGATTGCATATGATCCTCCCTTGAGATGATGTTGAAGGACCCAACAATAGGATGAGGGACAAATTTTCCAAGAATAAGTGGGGTGTACCTAATAATATATCTAAAGATGAAAAATAACCATTGGAGGGTCTCCCCTCCTGAGCAATTTCTTAATTTTTTTTGCCACCTAAGGGGTTAATCTAGCTTGTTTTTTATTGGTTTTTACTATTTCAACCTTTGATGCCTACTACTATACTGTATAATAATTTTATGGTTCTTGAATCCTTGTAAACTAGGTTGTTTACTCGATCAAATAAAAAAATGTATCATAATAAGTGTATATCGATATTCAATCTACTTATAACATAATTATGTGATTTTTTTATTAGAAATGTGCACTGTTATACAATATAATTTTACCATACTTATGATATTATAATTATGTGAGATTAAGATTGAAACATTGAGGCAAATTAAATTAAGATTGGCATTATATAATCACAAACTAGTATACCTATCTTAGATAAATCTATGTAAAATATTATTCTCAAGGTGCCTATTCCACTTAATAGGTACCTTGAGATTGATATATTTTGATGTATTTTACATATATTTATTTAATATAGGTATACTAATTTATTATAATTATTAGATTGAGTAGTTTTATAAATATATTAGGGAGCTATATATCACTTTGAGTTATAAAAGGATCAAATTTGGGTCCTAAATTTTGTTCAAATTTACACTTTTATATTTCTATATTGATGAAATATGGTACTACATTGGGTCTAAAATCTAGTTGTAGCAATTTATTTAGAGTTTCAATTTGACATAAAAACCTATCTTGGGGTTCCAACTTTATAGATGAACTTACTTTGGAGTTTCACCTTAACATACAAACTTATTTCATGTTTCTACCAATAGAATTATGATGGTATTTGTAGTAATGCAATTAAGGTTTTATTACTAAACTAAAATTTATCCATATCCAATGAGTGTTGAGACATTTATACTTCTCAACCTTTATTTTAAAAAGTTACATTTTCTTAGGGCATAATCTCCCCACGGCATTCTCAAAATGATCTCAAATGGTTGCATGGTTCACATAACCATAGGTGTATTCATTCTTTATCTTTTTTATTTTAAATTATTTAATGATTTAAATTACTTTAGGTTTTATATCATGAGTGGTCATTAATTTATACATGTTTCCTTACATGAATTTCATAGTGCAAACTAGATATTTTACATTCCTAGCAACACCAAGTGTGGTTACACATAAGTTCCAAATTTTTTATTTTATCCTTTTAATCTATAATTTTCAAAATTGGACTAAAAGGGGGAATTTATAGATAACTAGATTTGTTATTATAAAGTTAAAACATCAATTTTGACATACATAACATGTGCGTATATATTTTACTCTTTTGCATAATTTACCCTATACTTTTACCTATATAATATTAGAAAACCTAATTTTATATCATTCATATTTAGGATATCCCTATTCTATGCTAGATCACTTTAAAATCATAAGTAGACTATCACCATATTTTAAATCCTTGATTTTACCTCTCTAAATAGTATTGGAAATAATCAGACACTAGTGTTTATCATAGGCATCCACCTCTATCATCAGTGTCTTTGGATCCTTAAAATATTTTTTTCTAGTTCAAATTTATCCTTTGGGTCAGTATAAGCACATTTATTATGTCAATTATTTATTTAAATATCAGAGAGGCATCTATAAATACAAATCAATTATAAGGTCTTAAGATATGGGCTAAATTGGTCACTATTTAGGATACACATTCTAAAATATATTTTCACATCCTTAATACATTATTTAAAATGAATACACACTCAAAAAAATTCAAAATATTAGCCTTTCAAATTTTGAATATAAAACACAAGCTCAAAGTTACTTGTTAATTTTTGAATGCCAAAGCATTGCATTGTATTATAGTAGATCATGATTGAGAACATGCACACCTAATTGGAAAACTACATATGATTTGATCCTTATCTAGAGTATTCAAATGTAATTAATGTTTAATCACTCATTTTGGAGTGGTTGGGGTTGTCCAACCAATCTTTTTAACATATTTTTCCAACTTAATTATGTGTCAAAAGTGGAACTTATCAGCGATAATTTCAAGGTCATTGATATAATAAATATATGAGTTCCATGAATGATATGAGAAATAGATTGATTAAAGGTAAAATAGAGAATGCATACACAAACTAAAATTAATTAAAATCACATAAATGAGATAATTTCAACATCAATAAAACACAAATTACTCCAACACTCCATGAATAGCTCACAAAATGAATATGTATAAATAGGAGAGAAAGGTATTAACTACTCCATAAAGGACCTAAAATATGGATGTAAATCCTATGAAAAAATAATCAAAGAGTAATTTTTATGATATTATAATAAAAGAGTAACTCCCATGATAGAAGTACACCTAAGCAAGTTAATCCCACAAGTGTAAGAAAACACCATGTATGTGTAGAATAATCCTAATAAACTAATAAAAGGAAATAATATCCTACAATAAGACCCCCCATAAGTGTAGCTTAGTTGGGTAAAAATAAATAGGTTCCAATAACTAGCTATGATGAGGCACCCATGTACAAATCAACTCTCATAAAGTGGAAAAAATGAGAAAACATGTAGGAAAAAACTCCCTCCTAAAAGAGAGATAAATAATGCATGCTCTAAAGACATCGAACACAAGAAGAAATGCATCCACGAGTGAGAGAAACATAACACATAGAGAGAAGAGATAATTCAATAGATGATGTTGAAACTAAGTATAATAAATATCATAAAATGATAAATGTCACTGACAATATCCTTTACTTGAAGATTGAAGAAGCTCTATCTACATAGAATAATGTTTTTTCCTTTTAAAAAAGGAAGAACAAAAGGTATGTACTAAAAGTCTAACCATTAAATAATAGAAGATGAAGCTAGTAGTTGAAGATATCTAAAAGAGGTCCAAAAACAAGGTGTTGTATAGGTATGGCATGATCATGCACAAGAAATATATTTAATGTCACTAAAGTGAACCTATTAGGATATAGAAAATTCACTTGAAGAATGTCCATGTGAAGAGGAGAGCTCAACTCAACAAATGTTGAAACTGAATAAGATACTATCAATGAACCACATAGATCTATAATGTGAATATCCACAAGAACATATAAGTCCTTAAAACTCTGAATGGGTGTACTCACATTGGAAATAATATAATCATCTGAATTAAAAAAAGGTGAAGGCTTTAGAAGAGCAACATCCTAAATAGGGAAGATAGTAGAATCTATATACAAAGGAAAATGCATCTGACTTATTAATCAATCCTATCTTAAAAAAAGATAAATCCTACTTACACTTTTTATTGTCAACACATTAGATATTTGGGGTCATGACCAAGATGGATCTGCTAGACCTAGCCAAGGGATCTCCTACCAAAATAACATCACTAAAAAGGGTTCCAAAACATCTAGTCAAGAAACACCTTATAATAAACCTATCTAGGTCCTATGTTTTCATATTAACTTAATAAATAACAAATAAATTAAATCTAATCTAGTTATCACAAAATATTGTGGCACAAAGTGGGGGTAGTAAACATAAAAATTAGACATTCATAGAATATATAGACTCATGTCAATGTATAAAAAATCCTAACACATGAGAGAGAAATAGAAATGTAAATATATCTACACTTACAAAAGAATAACATAGTTAGGAATACTTACATTTGACTATGAACCCATTGAGCCTCAATATCTTCCTTGTCCAAGGTTATTTGAAAGAGGTTGTTGTGGTATGTAAGGATAACAAGGATAAGTTAGCTCTAGGCTACACAACTTCTCTATGTATCTAAAAGACTTATCCTCAAGATAAGACCCATATCTCCAAATAAAGTATTATAAATCTAAGTAATGATACTTAATTATAATGGTGGATAAGCAGATGCGTAATATAATATTATTCTTCTTCTCTTCTCTCCTAGAGATGGTGAAATGACTATGTATACATAGCTGAATCTAACCCTAAATATTTTCAAAAGTTTAGCTAATAGAGTTGGCCTAGTTTAAATCTATATAATTATTTTATAAAAAGCAAATTAGGTCCTAGTTTAGGTCGGATGAGGTTGAACCAAACCTATAACATGATTTTATCAAATTAAATACAGGGTTAGTATAGAATAATAGTGTACTATAAACTATAAAAAAGGGTTTTAGGCTTATAAAGGTGATAAGTAAGGTGGAAAATTACTTGGAGGAGTGTGTAAGAGAGGTTTATGTAGATATAAAGTGGTGGTATATTGGATAACATTGCTATGAAGCACCAATGGTTTTCCCACCCCTTTCTTGGTGCAACATTTAAGGTCTACACTCAGAGAGATTGAGACTCAATGAGTTCCCTAAAATATATAAATCAACATTAATTGATAAGGATTGAAAATATTATGTGTATACATACTCCCCACTTGAATCTAATCACATGTCATGTAGGTGAAACATAAAATGACACTATAGGAAAAGAACATAGCAACACACAATGCTGAAATTGGATAAATTATAATAAGAATAAAATAAGATAAATGAATGAACAAAATTAAAAAATGAATAACATTACTTACCTTAGTGTTGTAGATAAGGAATGATGTGAAATAAATTTGAAGGTGTCCAATGTAGGTAACATCAGGAAAACCTATAGAAATTAGTGAAAAAAGAGCAAAAAATTGAAAATTTTGCAAAATATACATGTAATATATGAAAAGATTATCTACAATGTTAAGATTTTAGAACATATTTTGGTTTAGAAAAAGATCTATTAGAAATAAAGATATGGTCAAAAAATGGAATCTAGTTGTAAATGATTGGTAGGTAAATAATTTTGAATAGTAAATATAAATAGGGTAAAAATAATTCATTTATTATTTTTACTATTATGAGAAAATAGTGCTCTGAGAGACCCAAGTTGATCCTAGAGAGTGACCATGGTGAGGAGACAACAAATATGGCATGCAGGATACATAGTGGCCATAGCTACTGTAGTATAGGTAAGAAAACATTAATTTCAATTTTTTTGAGAAGTTTTATTTGAAATTTAGCTACGTATAGAAAATTGAGTGGTAGTCAAAATATAGACAATAAAATTGACCCTAGGAAATTTTTAGGTAGACTAGGGGTAGAATGGGTTATTAGGTAGGATAATATCAGACCAATAAATGCCTAAGAAATTTATACTAAATAGTCAAAAAGTTATTGCAGACAAACAATAGAGTTGACCTAGTCAAATTAGTTTGTAAGACAAGGGAGAAATAAAGGGATGACTACAAAGTAGTGGTCTGACATAATATTATTGAAGGTGGCTAACTATGTGCTAAAAGGATGATATAGTTTAGAATGATAAAATGGCTAACATAGTACCCTCTAGTTGATGTAGTTAGTAATATGTGGTTGATACAATTTGCTAAATGAGGCTGACTATGTACCATAGGGTTGATTTAGTATGTTAAAGTTGGGAAAGGGTTGATTTAGTATCAAATAGGTTGATGCAGTCTAAAATGAAATGGTTGACTATGTATCAATGGATTGATGTAGTATAATAGGACTTGAACAGGGTTGATTTAGTATCAAATGAACCAATGACATAAAAAAACTAAAACTAAAAAACTAAATAAAACAAGATGATGAAGTAATTACCTTGTAAAATTTTGAGAATGTATTTTAATTATTAAGACATCTAAATTTGATACATCCTTTATTATTTGATATTTTACAAAGATGCCAAATATTTTAGTACCTAGTGGATAAATCATGGATACCATATCTATTGGAGTGATTATTAGATGTAGATAGGGATCAACTAGTTGCCTTGGGTTTTGGAGGCATTATGGAGATGAGACAGATCCATCTAAGTATTGATCTCATTGTCATGTTCTTAGAAGCATGAGAATGGTTAACCAACACTTTTTGATGGGAGGTGGAGGGGACACTGTAGAGGTGGTTATCACTTTAGAGGATTCCCATGCATTGAATAAAATTTCTATAGGTAGTAAAATAATGATCAATGATACACCAAAGTTAGAGGATGAGAGATAAACCTTACCTTAATGGGCTATAGGCTCATATAGATCTATCTTGGGTTACAAGTGATATTGTTTGATGTATATCTCATGGACAGTATGGACATCTAGAAGGTTATGATAGGACTTGTGACATCATAAGTGTCATGTCACAATTTAAATGATAAGGTAATATTATATGTTATAGCCTTGTGTCATTTGATATTATATCAAGAAGTATTAGCTTATGCATGATATGTATGGGATGATATCCAAAGGGTAGAAGATGATGAGACTAGTGATACTTCTAAGCATATGGATATATGAGAGGTTCCTTATGTATCAGTCGACTAGGTTGATCCATGTATTTAATGATATATTGCCTTGAATAATTTTATAGAGGAAGGACCATGTAACATGGGCCATGCCCCATATGTTACATTAGAAACTATCACATGAGGGTAGATAGTGTGTCATTCATACACTCACATAGCTATGATATGGCCTAGTTGGTCTACCATTGCTATAGGTTTGGCATGTGTGATGATCATAGGCCACTACACTTCATGGATTGAGCCTCATCTAGTGGCTCATACACCTAAATAGTTGGGACTTCCCTATTTTATGACTCCTTTAGTAGTGTTTTCTTATTGGGTACAACGTTTTAGATATCCAAGAAGGAGAATAGGTAGAGGGGTACCTATGGAGATACTAGTGATCAGGCCTAATTAGACTAGACCATGTGTTGGTTAAGCATGATAGTAGGATGTAGTGTAGAAAGGAGGAGATGGCATGGACATGAATGTATTGAACAAGGGAGCATACTAGGCACCAAAATAGAGGCAATAATGACCACCATGAGCTCATCAGAGATGGAGACACCATCAATGTGAGTAGGTAGAGGTGTTAGTTATCACATAGGGGTATCTAGCAAAAGATCTAGGACATAGTTATTCTATAGAGGTACCATTGAGGATAGGATCACCATAGTATCAAGTGGTGACTCCTAGATTTGCCTAGGTTGGAGGTATCTAATAGAGGAGGTGTTTAATGGATGAAAAAATAGGGAGATTATGATTAGTGATACTAGCACACATGAGAAATGTTATTGGTTTTATATATCTTATGATAGAGGAGGTTAGATGGTAAGCCCTAGTTATGGTTGTACACCATGACATTTTAGATGGTGTGTTGGTACCATATGATCCTACCACATTAGATGATCATATGGTTCCATCTACCCTAGCCCAGGTGGGCTAGTTTACTTGTGGGAGAGGCCACAAGATAGTTATAGGCATGTGGTGATAGGTCATCTCCATCAATAGTGGTTAGAGCTAGAGATACATAGGCCTGGTACACCCTAGCACAAGATTGATCTACTCACATGGTGACTACCATCCATCTAGGATAGGTGTAGGCCTAGGTGGCCATTATACATGGATAGGTTGTTATTTCAAGATCCCAGTCTACTTATTTACAATGCACTATTTAGAGGGGTCAATCATAAGCATCCATGGGTAGCGTGGCTAGGCCACAGGATAAACATGATGAAGCATATACTTAGAGTTGTAGATATTATATATTGTACTTTGTATTATATAAAACACATGATTATATGTATGTGTGTGTGTATTATATATATATATATATATATATACATATATACATATATATATATATGTATATATATATATGTATATATATATGTATATATATATATATACATATATATATATATATACATATATATATATATATATATATGTATATATATGTATATATATATATTGATGTTGATAATTCATTGATCTCATGATTTTTACTTGGATTTGGATGTGGATGCATGGATATATTTCCTTTCTAGCACATGTACTTAGCTTTTTTTGTGTATGCTATGAAAATATGTGATGTGTGTTTTATTTTCTAGTGTTATGTGATACACATACAGGTTAAACATAAAAAGATAAAAATGATTTGGAAAATTATAATTAATAAAAATAAATGTATTACATACTATAACATGATGGGATATGTGTAAAAACAAAATATGAATAAATATAATAAACCAAAGATGGTAAAAAAAGATAATAAATGTTTTCAAACCATGTAAAGATTTGCACCAAATTTAAATAAATTAAAATCACACTATATTACATTGAAAAATATTGTAATAAAATAGAGAATACATGAAAAACAAATGGTATAAAAATAAAAATAATTAAGTTAATCAATCATATTAAATCAAGCTAAGAAGTATAAAAATAAAGATAAAATGTGAAAGGAAATTAAATTAATCACACTATTTCAAGCTAGGAAGTATGAAAAAATTAATAAAAATGGTTGTAAGGATACACACAAACAAAAAATAAGAAGATAAAAGTGAAATAATTATGAAGTAAGCATAAAACATACTAAATAAAGATGGGAAGGATGTCAATGATGTGTAACTCATAATCAAACACTACTTATCTAAAATTTGAAGCATGTAATTTCATTGTGAATTGGTTATAGTAGGAGCTGGGTATTGGAATATTTTATGAGGGCTTGGTCCTATCTAGGGTCTTACATTGAAACTGACAAAGGGAACACTAATGAGGTGGAAACAAATATGATAATTATTTTTAAATATGTTTTTAATGTGGTAATTTATGAGGAGGGTTTGGTCCTATCCATGGTCATAAACTGAAACTCACAATGAGAACACTAATGAGGTGAATAGTAATAAGGAAATATTTTATTATGGTAATTTTTGAAGAGAGCCTAGTCCTATCCATATTTTTACGCTACAACTCACAAAGTAAAACCCTAAGGGGAAAGATCAACTAAAAAAATAATATTTCTCAAGGGAAAATAATAGGGATGTTGTAATGAAAGAGGGAATTTAAAAATCATGTCATAGGCATCTATGAGAAGACCTTAGGAAATATGAGGCATATTACGTACAAGGGAAAGACACTAAGAGTCTAGTGACCATAAAAATACAAAGGATACCTTCTCATAATAAGCACAAAGATATGTAGGCAAATAGGTGAGATACTAAGATCGACTCATATTAGTTATATGAACAAGAAAAGTAAAATGGACCTACATTCCCATAACATGTTCCCTATTATTCAGGACCTCTTATAGAGTCATAAATATACTATGAAGATTGGGTACTTATGTGAGAAATTAGGTTGCACTAAAAGAACTTTTTACTCTCCTTTCTCAATCTACTAGTCTACTACACCCAAATAGATCTTGACTCTCTCATGAGGCCAACTGTGGAGTTTGAGATTTGATTAGAAATAATAGGTGTGCTATGAATCACATATTTTAGTGTGATTTGACCTTTTAATTTATATGTTGCCTTTTGAATCATTTCCTTTTGCATAAATGAATTCCTTTTTAACTTTTCTATGGATTTTATGATTCCTCCTCCATATAGATTTGGAATAACTAACATGAGTGATAGAAGTGATAGAAATGAATGAAATTTAAACTTTGGCTTAGAGAAACTAAGTATCCAAATATATGACTCACTAAACATTGAGTCTTACCTATGAACCAGTATGTAATATCAAGTTTCAACCATATGTATTCTTAGTATGTGAAAGTAATATAGACAAATAAAGGGAGATCCAAAGTAGATCAGTAAATAGAATTACAATGAACTGTCTTGTTTTCTAACTTATTATATGGTAAATAAATATTACTAAGGGGATTAAGTTTGTATAACCAAGTTTTGATAATAATTATCTTAGTTATAATTAAGATAAGGTAGTAAATAATCATTGTAAAAGAAAATAAATCCATGAAAGAAAGGAACTCATAGACATAAGTGTCCAATCATGGAAATAATGATAATAATACATAAGAAAAGAGTAAAGTAAATGAAACCATATAAAACACATAAATCATAATATAAAGATCCATGTAAAATAGATAGGTGAAACCAAATTTCACACATAGTCAAATTGATAAGTTATATTAAAGTGGATCACAAATCCAATCCAAAATCATAATGAAGAATAATATGAAATAACACCATGTTTTGCTTAAAAATACTAATAAATTTTCCCATAGATATTATCCATGACATATAAAACATATCTATGAAGCTAGATCCTATGGCAACCAAAGTCTCATCAATACTCATGGAAAGTTGTGCAAAGACTTCTCTTTGAATATCCTCAGTAGAAAATGTAGGTGTAGCTGAAGGATCATGCTCATGAGGGATATCTTACATAGAATACTCAAGGAGAGGAATAGGTGTTGGATTAGGAATGGTATATATGGGGTTAGAAGGAGGCACCATCGATGGATAATAAGTATCCATGGGTGGAGAAGGAGGTGCCATTTATGAAGAAGGAGAATACTTCATGCATGGGCAACCTATGGAAGGAGGAATAATTAGTACAAGTATGGACTAAAGGTGATCACAAAGGTGCTATTGGAGAATACAACAATGATTGGTATGATGGGTATTGCACTAGTGCCACAGATAATATACCTCCCCATATTTAGGAATTTACTTAGGTAATAACTTAGGAGGAGGTATAGCCTTGTCTTTGGACTAAGTAATTATCAGATGAAATGTGTCAATATATTATCAAAGCTTTAAAAAATGAGTGGAAGAATGATTATCTATCCCATAAAATCAATATATACACTTGTTATTAGACTTTGGGGGACTATTAAAGAAAGAGGTAGAAGGAAAAGCTAGGGATGGGTAATATAACTAGTAGTATCTAGTATAATGATTAGAAAATTTATGAATATCACAATAAGGTTGATCATCCCATTGGACAAGCATGGGATTAAGCTATGATAAAGGAATAAGGCCATCACCAAGGGAATGTGGGGATAAATTAGAAACTAGACTAGGCTCATGTGAAGGTAAAACAAGATCAGATATAAGATAAGGCTTAGTTAAAGGTAGAGTGGGAGTAGAAACTAGACTAGGCTTAGTTAAAGGTGAGGCTCGACACGTGTAAGGATTAAGAATAGTATCTAACATCTCTAGGGGAAACAAACTATAAGGATCATGGTATCTAGAAAAATGGTAAAGACCAGTCATGGTATGATCCATAAGCATGATTCTAAGAGGCTCTACTAAAATTATAGGTGTACCATGTGATCACTCCATCTCTACCCTATGAAAAATAGGAAGAAGACTAGAATTAGGCATTATGAAAGAAGGAATGCTAAAAGACAAACAAAAAGATTGAAATAAAGAAGTATGATATCAAAGAATCTCAACATCTCTACCTTGGATAAGTCCACCTAAAAATGGGTCATCTAAATCATAACCATCATCATAATCAGGTGTATGTAATTTTATGGTACATGTATGTATAACCTTATCGTCAGAAGTTGTATGATGGATAAAATGTATAGTCTTAGTTAAGAGCATAGGTATATCATCAATAAGAGGTTAACAGGATCAAGGATGTAGATAAGGAGGAAGATGGGAAATGATATGAAGGGATAGATCATAATTTTTGATTTTGAGGCTAATCTTATATCAATCATCATCATCAAAATCTAGAAGGTTAGGTGGTATGTTCCCAATGAGTTCAGGGTGACCATTATAACCTCAATTAGAATTGATAGGATAATTAAAGAGTTGAGATTACCTAAATGGGATAATAGGTAAAGGTTCAAGGGTAAGAATTTTTACAACACCACATTCTTGGAATTATTCAAAATTCTAAGGGCTTGTGTCTCCTTGAAACTTATAGATAACATTGTTATGGGGTGGAATTTAACACATTGGCATGTGAGTGAGGTGACTTCCCTCATATGGTGGGTATAAGTTATACAAGGAAAGATGTTATAAAAGAGGGTAAATTTAAATATCATAACTTTAATGTAGATAGTGATAGGAGGGATGATAATGGGAATCCACCCATAACCTAGAGAAGGTATTTACATTCTATCATAGCCTTGACATGTGTTACATGCGGACTTAATATTGCATTCAAAATATCCAATATTTTTAATGAAATCAAGGGATGCAATGCAAGTACCTAAACCATGATCAATTAAAGCATGTTTAACTTGGATATCATATATTTAGATGCTAATGAATATAGGAAGATAATCCACATGAATTAGAATATCCTCTAAAATTATGAAAGTGATAAGAAACTTAAGGGAAAGATAAGTGTCCACTATTTCATTAACATGTATGGACATCTCTTCACATTGTTAAAGGATACTATCTTTAGATCCAAACAAGGTAGTTTTACATCTTGTTAGAGGAAGATGAGGGATGTTCATTTCAAATTATAATTGAATTATATGGTTTTGATGATGGGGGGAAGTTCACATTAATTTGAGAAAAAGTATTTGTGATGGGAGATTAGAAATTTTTATAATGGGGTCTTATTCATCATAACCCATGGAGGGATTTCTAGATATAGGTGCATAATGTTTCAAGATCTCCTGTGAATGAGGGTTGGAAGTGCAATTAAACTTATGTTGGTAAGGTGTAGTTGGTTTGGGTTGAGAACAAACATGTTGATTAACTTTAGGGAGATGAATGGTTGATTGAGGTATTTATTATGGTTGGGTTGAAGAAATACTATTAGAAGGTTGGGGAACATTGTCTTCATGTGTATATGTTGGAGGAAGAGTATAGATAGTGTGAGAGGTATGAACAAGTTGAGTTGCTGAAAGTGGTTCTTGGAAGGTGTTAGTGCCTAGACTTACACTAAGCAATTTGTGCCTTGTTTTCAAGATGTAAGTCCCTAAAAAGTTTGAATGTTACCCCCAATTCATAAATGTATACCTAGGTCATCTAAATCCTATTTTCATAGTTAAGATTATAATAATCCCTCCTTTACCTTATGAAAACCCTGTGTAATCTTGATTCTAGCTAATGTTTAATGTTTTCATGTTTTAATGAGATTGTAGGGCCTATGATAAATATCAATCCAAGAAGATCAATTAATGCCAAGTATGATATTTTTTTAATCTCCAAGAAGTTTTAGAGCTTGGCATAATTTCTAAGTTAAAATGCAAATCTACATTATTTTAAATTATAAGGGGAGTTTGAAAGTATAGTAGATTTTCTTGGTGGAAAAACAAGTTACAAAAGTGTAAGTTTGATTTTTTAGAAAGATCAACTTTTTAAAAATTATTCAGTTCAAAAAATTCTTAACTTTAGAACTTTTGGTCAGACATTTTGTTCATAACTTTTGGTTAGACATTTTTTTTCAAAACTTGTGGTCAAACATTTTGTTCAGAACTTATGGTTAGACATTTTTGTTTGAATTTTATGGTTGAACATTTTGTTTGGATTTTATTTGTCAAACATTTTGTTGACAAATTCTTTGATATCATGTTTTTATTTTCCCCTACTTCAAATGATTTGGCTTTGGGGTTTGTGTTTAAGGTTTATGTTTGAATCCTTTGGTTTGTAAAAGTTATCATATAATGTGTGAAGTTTCATATCATTTCTTGAGCCCCCATCTTGAGGTTAGCATGTTACATGCAAATCCAAAGTCAAAAGAGAGATGGTCCAAAAAAAAGCATTGAATTTGCAAAGGAAATCAGAGGTTGACATGGAAAAACAAGTAAGGCACATAAGCATTCAATAGGCCATGTCAATATTTCTTCTCATTCCAAAATGTATGACTTGTCCAAATGGAAATTAAGTTTGTAAAAAAAATGCAAAGCTAAAGATTTTAAGTAGAAAAGACCCACACTATTAATACAATCCACATGGAGGGTTAAATGGTGAATCCATGATTTTAAAAGGATAAAATAATATACTTAAGAATTATAAAGTTTGGTGGCAACCCTAAAAAGGTCAAAGGCAAAATAGAAATGCGGAAGGAATGGGAAAGTTTGGCATTAATGCAAAAATATAAAATAAAGCTAAGTCTTGCATTTCTAATATTTTTCTTGTTTCGAATACCTCTATGGAAGAGAAATTATGTAGACTTGTGAGGCCAATGTGGGCCACACTAAGGAGATTTCTCATATGACCATGGATTCTTATTTTCTTCTACTATAGTGATAATATTCTCATGAAATCATTACAAGGTAAGGGGTGTTGTTTGTCCTACACAAGGAGAAGGGCAGCTATCCAAAAGTTTCTATCTATGAAAATAATTATTTAAAGGCATGGCCAAGTGGTTACGCATGAAGACAAGGAATTTTTTCTAATCCCAATGGAATATTCTCCCTCAAACCCAAGTGCAGTGCATTTATAGCCAATAAGATTAAGGGTTTACTTAAAATCTTCATCATTGAAAGGATAGTGAGTTACCAAAATGATTTTCTTACAAAACATGAGCTTTCAAGCATGATCAAAGGCATTTTCAAGCTAAAGCATATTCCCAAAACATTTTATATGAGAGTTTTATAAAAAGAGGGCTTATCTTCTATTAAAAGTTTGATGTTGTTGGTTGTTGTTCATTCTAGGTCTTGGGCTCTTTCAAAATTTGGGATCCTTGTTGTGTGTATGTCTTGTATCTCTTGATAAGGTGGTTGCAGTTGTACAACCATTAATAAGCTCTGAGAGAATGTCTATGTCTCTCCTATTCAAGAGTAATCTCACCATGATTCTTCTCATGTCAATATTCTTAAACACATTATGTATGTAAGATTTGATTTTAAGATAATAAAAAGTATTTGTGATTTTTACTCTTTCATATTAATGAGATATAATAATATGTTTTACATGCTCTGGTGATTGGATATCTAGTTTAATGCTTATGAATGGTTGTCATCTTGGGTATAGATATAGGTTATAAACCCCTTTTTGTATTATGATTTGGAAATGTGTTGTTGATAACCTCTTAAAGGCACCCTAGGTTTATGGATTTGATAGGAGAAAGTATTTGTGATTCTACTCATAGTGTATGCTTTAGGGTTCAAAAAATCATCTAAATATTTGCATTGTATTGGCACCAATGGATGCAAAATATTCCTAGTATTTTATATATCTTGTATTTTAGTCATGTACAATTTTTATAAATGAATGATGTCATGTTTGTTGAAAGAGATGCTACTATTTGAAAATCCACACCACCATACTAGTCTTTTATAACTACTTAACTCATCCTATCTTGTCCTACCCTAAAAATAATACACCTTATTACATATTCTAAGTATTGCTTACCTACAAATGCATAAGGGTTGTAAATCTAAAATGTGTCCATATTTTGGTATTCAAAATCTATAATTACAATCTTCCATTTGGCCCTCTATTGTTGAAAGTTTATTTAAAACATGAAGGTTGCAATCATATTTACATCTATCTTTAGTAGCTTGTGTCTGTCCTAGAGAATTTGCCTAGCCCATGTGAAAAATCTTCCCAAGTGTATTGAGAAAACTTGGTTATGCCCTAGTCATATTTGTGTGCCAATAATTCCCATGGAGATTATAACTGTAGTATCCCTCCATGAGAGAAAACTACCTTATAGTTCCTCTCACCTTGGTTTAGGTAGATCCATAAGTATTAAGGAGATAACCATACCCTCTGTTAGTGTTTTCTAATCATTGTCTACATTCAATCCATCTTGATATTAAACTCTTCAACAACTATAATGACATATTTATGGGTTTTTCATCTTTGTTTTCCATTTTCTCAAAGTGTGCAAGGATGAGTGAAATAGGTGTACAATTAGGAACCAACACTCCACTAGCACCATTATCGAGGACAATCATTGTCACCCATTTTATTGGGGACTCTTGTAGAGGGTTGTAATTATTAATATCCTCAATTTCTATATCAAAAAATATTTTATGCATTAACCTCATATGTATATTTTTAGACAAAGTTTATTCATATTATCTCATGTGTTTAAAAGTTGAGCTTATTTAAGTGTGATTCATTACTTTGGGCTATTAACTACACCACACTCCATTGGCACTGCTACTAGGACAAGATACCTTGGTACTTATGTTGATGGAAGATTTCTTACAAAGATATATAAATTTGTCATGTTTTGAATTGATTTTCCTTTTTGGACATGAATCTAATTTTTTTTAGTCTCTTTGCTTTTGTATCTCATTACTAACTCTAGCAAGGTATAATTTCAATATGTATCACAACAAGTTTTAAACTATTGTATTCTAGAATTTTTATTCTAGTGGTGACTCTAACATATCATCTAGTTTTAAGAAAGATCAGTGTTCATTTTTAACTCTTTCAGTTGTGAGTGTTTTTTTCTTTCAAAGATGGAAGGATTGAGATCATCCTTCAAAGGTGACACATCAAAGAAACTTTTCTCACCTTTAAGTGTTCATCAAAGAAGAAGGAGACAAGTTTGTAAACCAATTGAAGGATAAATTTTAACATCAGAAGAGTGTTTGGACTATTAAGAATTTGGTACACCTAAACTCTCATTTATTAAACATACTATTATTGAATATTATCATACTTCTCATAATTATTCAAAAAATTATAGTCCAATTTATTTCCCAACACATTCTCAAGTAACTGAATCTCCTCTGAGGTTTGATTCCTCAAGTCCACCTCACTCATCCACTCACATCCCTTTACCTTTTAATCTTAAACCTACCATTAAACCAGTCATGAGGCATAGGGATCAAGATGAGAATTAAAATCCTGCATTCAAGATTCTCAAATTTAGATTAATTAAATTTGATGAAATAGAGGGATATCGTAATGAAGTCTTGAATGAAGTAAGGAACCACCTCCCTAAGTTTCAAGGGAATAATGCAGTGACTAGTGATAAGTGTTTGAAGGCTTTTCACATTATCGATTTTAGAGTGTAGCATAAAAGGTATGTGTCTTAGCTCTCAAAGTTATTTGTGATGTTAATATGACATAATCATATGAATTACCCAATCATGGTTTTGAATTATTATGTTCTATAATGATTAAGAAATATGATGGGGGAATTCCTTTAGTTGAGGATAGGTGGCTACTAATTAATGTAGAAGTTTCCCAAGAAAAATAATATAGTCTAAGAAGTAGGAAAAAAGGTACTGATCCTCAAGACACTACCCCTACAAATCCTAGGGTAGGGGATGTAAGTAAGGAAGTCAAGAAAAATACAACAATCCTTAATCCTTCCAAACTAGAAATTATTTCCCAAGTTATCAAATAAAGATGTGCTTCATCCAAGAATAGAGTACCCTTGATATATATTATTCCTAAGGGTGTGACTGATGTTAGAACAAATCCACCTCTAAAAATATATTTAAAAATCCAAATTCATCCTAGTTTGTTCCACCTATAACTTTGAGTGATTGTATTCTAGCTAAAGGTGTTGCCACACTTCCTCTAAATACACCCCTTCCTCAACATAGGATGTGTGATATGGCTCAAGTGTTGAGCCAATTGAAAATTAATGTGCCACTTTTTGAGTTATTGTGAATACCTAAACATAAGAAGAGGGTAATTGAGTACTTGGAATTCAGTAGGAATTTAGATGCAAATGAAATGACTTCACACGAAACACCCCTAGATGATGATGAAGAATTAGATGAGGTTGTTGAACTAGCCCCAAAGGTTTATTTGGGGACTACATTAGTAGAAAATCAATTAAATGTGGATCTATTTTACAAAACCCTACTAATTAATGGCTTAATTATTCATAATTATATGTTTGATTCTAGAGACTTTTACAACGTGATGCCCCTAGGTGTCCTTAATGAGCTTGGAGTTAATATCACATCAACCTTTGGCAAGTACTATGCCATGGATTCATGAGAGGTGCCATTTGTTGGAAAATTCAAAGGGTTGGTAATGTACTTGGTTGTACATCTAGGTAAATATTTGAATATGGATGTGGTAGTTGTGGACTACCCACCTAAATGGGGGATGTTGTTGTCATGAAAATGGGCTAACAACATGGGTGGAAGTATACAATGGGTCCTTTATATGCCACCATTCCTTTGGAGGGTAAGATGGTAAAACTTCATAGAGAGCTAAAGATGTTTCATGTACTTAAAGATCTAAAACATGTTGTAAATGACATGATGTACACAGATGTAGAGCTAGGTAGCTTCATTGGGAATGTGGATGTTATTGATGGGGCTTACTCCAATCTTGGAAATGGAGCCAGGGTTATCTTTTATGACCCCAATGGGAAATATTTTAAGTTTTCTTTCTATTTATCCTTTGAGTACATGAATAATAAATGAGTATGAGGCATTCTTTCTTGGTTTTTCGAATTGCTTGCAAACATGGAATTATAAGTCTAATTGTAAAGGGTGACTTTGAGCTAGTGGTTAAGTAGGTCCACAATGCTTACACCACCAAAAATAAAATATTAAAATGATATAGAAATGTTTTATGGGATTTTTCAGAGTTATTTGATGCTTTTAAAATTTTCTTTCATGATAGAATTTTCAATGGAGAAGCTAACAGACGTGCAGGGTTAGGTGCTCAATTTTAAATTGAAAATGTGAACCCTCATTATTAGTATTAGGTGGAGGTGTTTGTTAGGTATTCAATCCCAAACAACATCCATAATTAGAAATTGTTTAATGATGATGAAAATATTAAGAGGTTTCTAAATTGTGAATCTAAGTTTAAATATCAACTCATAGACTTGGAATCCATGGTTTAGACCTCTGATGGAAAAGAAACCTTGTTTGGGAAGGATATAATTCAACTAAATAAAAACACTCTCCTTAGAGAATTGGTGAGTTTAGAAACATTTTTTGATGGAATAGACCAAATTAAATTTAGAGACTCATTTATCTCAAAATATTTAACAAAATTCAATTTGGGTTCTCACAAGAATCCAAGGAAGGTTTGGTTGGGTACTCACCTAAGTGTAGTAGAAAATCAATATTACATGCAACTACTGAAGAAGAATTAGGATTGTTTAGCTTGGTCTTATTCTGAATTGAAATAATATAGAGAATACTTGTTTCAACATGTCATCCCATTATAGCCTGATAACAAGCCTTTTAGGTAGAAATAGAGACCTATTAACCCTATCTTGGCCACTAATATGTGGGATGAGTTGAAGAAGCTTAGGGATGGTGGAATTATTCAACCCATTAGGTATTTATCATAGGTGGTGAATTTAGTCCTTATACATAAGAAAAATGGTGACATCTACTTGTGTGTGGATTTCTAAAATTTGAACAAAACTTTTTTGAAACATAATTACCCCTTGCCTAATATGGATAACCTACTATAAGTATTACAAGATCAAAAATGTTATCCACTTTTGATGGTTTCTAAGGGTATAACCAGGTTATGATATAAGAATATAAGAGACCCAAGACTGCACTTACAATACCTTGGGGCACATATGTTTATATGAGGATGTCTTTTAGGTTGACGAATGTCGGTGCAACATTTTAGTGAGCTATATATGTTGTATTGGCATGGTTAATCAACAAGTTAATTGTTATGTATTAGGATAATATTACCATGTACTTCAAGAACATAAAATAACATTTGGAGTATCTAGAGAAAGTGTTTATTATATTTAGGGAGTTTTGAAATTTACTTAATCCTAAGAAATATCACTTTGGAGTACAAAAGGCTAAGTTCCTAGGACATATGGTGTCTAAGGATGGTGTCATGATTGATCCTAAAAGATTGGAATCCATTGATAGATTACTTATCCTATAATCCAAGAAATTAATTTAATCTTTATTTGGGAAAATCAATTTTGTCAAAAGGATTATGTCTAATTTTGTAGAGACTACTTTGCCTATTAATTCTATGTTGAAGAAGGACCAAACCATCAAGTGGGAAGAGAAGGTCATGAAAGCATTCAATGACATCAAAGGATCCTTTAAATTTTCCTCTATCTTGGCCTTCCTTGATTACACTAAAACATTCCAAATATTCTCTTTTACATCACATAGTACCATAACTATTGTTCTCTTGAAAAAGAATGATGGTCATGAGCAACCTATAAATTTCTTTAGTAAAGCTATGCAAGGTTATAAACTGAATTACACCATCATGTAAAAACAATATTTCACTATCTTAAAGGATTTTAATATTTTTATAACTTATGTTTTGATTTCCAATGTTGTTTCATACATATGTCATATAATGGTGAAAGACATCTTGACCCAGATTGAAGCATCAAGCAAGAGATGTAGGTGGGTCAACAAGTTATAAGAGTATGAAATATATATAAATACCACCAAGATAGTGATAGTGATGTGTTTATAAAATATCATGGTGTTTTAAAACTAGCCTATCAAGGCCAAATACCAAGCCCTATAATCTGAAGCTTTTCTTGATAGCTACAAGCCTATTTTAGGTGGTCTAAAACTATGTATTTTTACCTAAAAGGTAACTTTTTGAGCCTCTAAATGTCAAAATTAGAGTCAAAATGTCATTAAATTATCCAAATTACCTTCAAATATATTAAAATACATGTAATTACCTTAGTTTTAAAGTTTTATACTTTGAAAAGATAGTTACTTGTAATTTTAAGCCAAAAAGGGACATTTTTAGCTCCCACATGCCAAATTTGGCTCCCAAAATAATTTAAAAGGTTTATTTATGTGTTAATACATGAAAAATAAAATTGGTATCCTTATATTTCACTATAATTGGTGGTTGAAGACTCAAGTGTGAATACAAGGCAAAGAAAAGCCATTTTCATGCATATTTGAAAGAAGTATGAAATTATATGACCATTCATATAATAGAGGTCTAAAGTAGGAGCAGAAAGGAATGATAGGTCTCCTATAATAATTTCATGTAAATAAGATGAAAAATAGGCCATAAACCAATTCATATCCTTCATCTTACTTGTTTACACATAGAGAGAGACATTTAGGTTTGTAGGTTATACGACCACGAAAGAGAAGATCCAGGTCTGCAATTTTGGCTAAAGAAACTAGACTTAGAGAGATTACATTATAATAATTGGTTTAAAATTTGGTATCCTCTTATTCATTAACCATCCATTTAAATCCATGGCATACATCTAAATCTTTCATCCAGGAAGGTAGTCAAGTTTCTACAATTTCTCCTCATCAGAGCATCATATCAACAAAATTAAAGTTTACAAGGATTTTCAGGGACATGACTCACATTTCCATGGTAGACATAACTTCTATTCCACATGTGTTATTATAGAATTGATATCAACAAGGCAAGAGAGTGAAATTTTACATTTTATCATGCTTCTAAAGGAGATTGTACGGTCAAAGAGAGAGAAAGGAAAATCAAGTTTTCTTGAAAGATTATTTTCAAGGTCTCCATCATGTTATTATGTTCTCCAATAAAGATTTTTAGGGTTTCATAAAGCCTTGTATACAATAATACATTATCATCTCTCTTAATCATTTCTAAGGAGTCCCTATTTAGTAAATTTTAAGGAAAATTAGCATATTTTAAGGTTTAAACAAACTCTTAGGTTTCAATTTAATCATCTTGTGCACTTTAGAATATATCCAAATTGATACATCTTATATAAATTAAGCTTGTTCTTGATTAAGATCCTCCAAATGGTCTTGGAATATAATTCTCATGCTAGAATCACCTCCATTTTGTTACCTTCATCCTCACTACCTTATCAATATCTTTACACTACTCTAAGGGTCCATTTTAATTCTATCATCATTCCATTGTCCATCATCCATCATTTTCACTACCTTCCATCTCACCTCCATCTCATAAGAAGCTAATAAAGAGGAATAAATAATAATGAGATGGAATTATGGTCATTCAAGGACTTAAGAGACCTTAAAATCACTTCTAAATAGTCAAAAAATGATGACCTATAGCAACAAAAAGTACAGTAAAAAATTGTTTTAAGGGAATGTTGTCTTGTGACACTAGGATGCATGTTGGTCAAATCAAGGAGGTAGAACCATACTACCAAGTTATATATTTAAGGAGAATATTATCAAAAAAATTTGTGACATACTTAATTTTATATTCTTGACCTATTCCATATAATAGATATACACAACCACTTTGCATTTGAAATTCAAGGACACAATCATCCTTGAGGATGACATCATGCATGTATGAGTGGAGTTTTCTAGTAATAAATTTGTATTAATCCATTAAATGATTTCATTTTAGGATACAAGCTAAGGATGTGGCATTAAATAAGAAATCAAGTGCCTCTAGAAGACTACCTATAGCTAACTCAAAGCCACCTACAACCAAGAAGATCAAAATGTTATTTTTGAGGGAGACTTTCATGATAAAACCAATTCAAGGAGGTTATTGTGTTTGTAAAGTGATCATCATATAAATACATTCTCATGAATATCTTTTGTGTTTTCATAATTATCTAAGAATTCTAAGGTCTATTGAAGTATATACACATATAGTCAGCTATAGTTGATAAATAACATAGTCCTTATGATGTTTTAACATGACATCAATGCATGAGTTAAGTTGGGCAATCAATAAAGGATTCTAAATCATAATATGAATCCATTCATGTCATAAACCTTTAAGAGGTAGTCATATTCTTACATTAAGTATCTTAAAGTGAACCTATAGGCTTGCTTATAAGGTTAAAGTCTACAGTAGATAAAGGTTTTGACAATCTTAAAGCCTATCAAGATGAGAAGAGCCTAAAGTACTACTAAGTGCATAAATTCCATGAGTATTTTTAACCTCAATATAGAGATCAAGAAGGATAAAATTTAGGCTTAAATAGGGATAAATAAACACATATGTAAATCCAAAACCACACTTAAGAGCACTACTATAGTCAAGTTAATGAATGAATCATGCTTAAAGGTGAGTTCAAGGGAGATATTTCATGATGAAACCACATCAAGGAGGTTATTGATTTTTTTAAAGAGATCATAATGTAGATAAATTTTCATGAACACCTTGTGTGTTTTCAAAACTCTCTCAACATCCCAAGGTCTGCTAATGTCCACACATACACCTACAATCATCTTTTATGGACATACAGTCAAGAACCAAGGAGTGGATAGAGAAGAAGTTTAGACCGTTGAGAGAGATTCTGAGCTTCAAGAGAGTTTTTAAACATATGGAGACTACTAATTAAATAAATAGAATACCATAACCTATAATTTTTACTTTATCAAGGTTTGGACTTGTACTCAATCCGTACAAGCCTAAAAAACAAAGCACGGTCAAACATTGTTGCTATAAAGTCTTACATATTCTCAAAGTTCATACAGTCTTGTCATGTTTGAAGAATATTTTAAAATTTCATAAGGATTTACTTCAAGTTATGAGGATAAAATAATATATAAGAAGGAGTATTTCACCTCAAAAATCAACACCTACAACCATAGATAATACAAACCTATCTTGAATCTCATGGAGGATGAGAACACAATGGTTTAAGGTGAAGTTTCATGATTCAAAGAGAGTGGTTAATGAGAACAACAATGATGAAATGGATTATATATCATGATATAGGGATTAAAACACTCATGATAAAGTTAGTTTCACATAAAATGTACCCCTACAACCTTATATACATAGGCTTCCTTCAAGCTAGTGTGAGAAATGAGGGTATAATGGTCTCTAAAAAGGTTACATGTTCAAAATAAGATGTTTCAAGAGGGTAATGAGATATTAAATCATAAATAGGATGGATATGGTTACCAAAACATGATATACATTCATGGTCAACTATCAAACTCTCACTTATAGCTTCAATAAAATAAGACTAGGAGAAAAATGTCTTTTAGTTTCATTAGGAGATTTGAATTCTACAATCAAAACACCCATTTGAACCACCTGATCAGGTGCTCATATCTTTGACCATGTAAAGATTTTAGAAAAATTATCTTATAATTTTTTAGGAATAATATGAAATTATAATTAATTGATAATTATGGTTGGTTGAGGGGTTTTACTTTATTAAAAATTATTAAGAGTATTAGCATGTCCAGAATGTTTGCAAACCCTATATGTAAATTTCTTTATGTAGGTATCTTTTCATACCTTTCGCATGGGAACCTAATATTCATAGGGAAGTTGATGGGGTATATACACTAAATATTAATGGATAGATTTTTTTTTGTAGTAATGTAATTTATGAGCCATTGTTAATAAGGTTCACTTTCAAACCCCTCCCAAACCCTCATAATGACTAGTTTTGAGAAAAGTCAATTTTATTGAAATCAAAAACTCATGAATCGAACTAAAATCTATTAAAAAATAAATTAAAATTAGATAGGGTCCCATAAATGGTACTTTTTTGTATGTAATTATATGGATCATGGTAGAAAATAGGTTTTTTGGGGACAAAATGCAAAAAGAAGAGGTGCAGAGCAATCCAATGAAATCAAATCCATGGAGGGTGAATCTTGAGACTTATTGTTCATCACAAAATAATCAGATGATAAAAAATATTCCTATAAGTTTCCTTATCATCTCATCCAACAAAGCCACTCTATAGTAATTTTAGGTAGATTGACATAGACAACTATTTTGACCAAGCGGCAAGTGTTTCTTCATCAAAAGGAGATATTTAATGATATGAGGGCTTGTTTTAGGTATAATATAAATATTTTTATAGGTATTAAAATTTTCATATAGGTTTTAAAAAGCTGTAAAATGCAAGAAGTTAGGATATTAGGCCTAATTGGCCTAGTAGGCCTATTTGATCAAACAAACAAGATGAGAATGGTGTTGAAGGGATAATAAATGAGTTGATTCAGAATATCCATGACACATATATAATATTAAAGTATAAATATCATGAAATTTAAAGTATTCAAGTTCTATTTCATGCAAGGGAAGGGTTAAGGAGTTATCTTGTCTTAAGTGCCATTACTCTAGTTGACTGATCCTTGACTAATCATCATGCATGTTCCTTGATATTCATACAATAAGGACATTATCATACTCTTTAACTCACTTAAATTTTAGTTATCAATCAAGATATGGCATAGAATTCATGTAAGAGGATCTTTGACAAGTTAAAAGGGCCTACCATCCCTTTCTAATGCTAAAAAAGAGTTCATGCAAGCCAAAGACACAAAGAGACTTCTTAAAGAATATTGTTATCAAATTTTAATAGAAATTGATTTGAATTAATATAAATTTTACTTCTTCTTCTTACATGCCAATATCTTAACTTTCTCTCTTTTCATTATTATATATTGAGGTTTTCAAACCAATTTTTAGGATCCCTCTCTTGGGCATGATTAAAATCTACCAAGATTGAGTTTTGTAAACTTTTGAGTTAAATAAAAATACTATTTTAAGATTCCAATATTCTTGTATAGTGTGTTATATTGGTTTGATTTTCATATGTGGTAGTATTTTATCCCTTGGCAGGTCCTGATGTCACCTAGTTACTAGTATGTCATCTTATGGAGGTCATATTTAGTGGTTGATGTTGAATGAATAAGATAATATTGGATTTATTGAATATTTAATTACTTGAATTAGTCCTATTCCATTATTTCCCTCATTATTTGATCATTTGATAAAACTTTATTTGAAATAATGTTGCATAAGAGTCATTTGGAGTTGTAGATTCAATCCTTGCTTTACTTATTAGTGTTCTAGGAGCTCAAATATAGTGGATGAACCATAAATATAGGTGTATCACCAATATTATAATAGTATTTCTCTATTTTTTATCATTTTAACCCTTTTCATCCCAAAATACATAGTAAATTTTAGTGCATAGAGAAAAGTAATAGATCAGAAGATCTAGCCTCACAAATCTAGAGGTCTGATCTGAGTGTAGGTGTCCCACATCATAGATAATTATAATGTTAGACTAGATGTGAATGAGATATTGAATAATTAGTAATCAACCTTCAATAAGGTTCTATCTAGGTTGCTAATATGTTTGACATGCCTAGTGGAATATAGATCTAGCCATTGGAGTAGAAATTTGTAGCATATTGGTCTTAAAAAGTAGTTTCAAGTACTCATATGGTCTTTATCCCAAAGATAAATGGAAATATTTTGTTCAAAATTCATTATTTTTCATATGTTTTCTAGGATATGGTAGCATATATATAATAAGTATATCATTCATCTCTTTATCATTAGTTCTAGTATGATCTATATACATTTCATCCTGACCCCTATCAACCCTACCATGATCCATATCATATTTATGATGAACATCACCAACTATATATAGAGATTTATCATTATTATGGTGACTTATATAAATCCTATGATGAGCCTCATAAACCTTGTTATCTTCCTAATCACCCCAATCAAGTCCTAAGATAATCCATCTCAAGCTTCAAACAAACCCTATTTGGCTATGAGAAATAGATGATAAGCATAGACACTCAAAATAACTATAGATAGGATATTCCAAAGAATTATATTGAGAGAATTAGATATAAGTTTCACAAAGCTAAAGAGTTATGTGAATATTTCATAATATAAGTCCATTTAAATCTTAGTGTTGATATTCTAGACATAGGTGGTCTAATTTTTAACATTGAAAAGAGGTTGGTTGTTCATGAGAAACATAAATTTCACATTGAGATTCTATTTTATATTCATGAAAATAGAAATAATGTATATAATATCCCTAAGGATTCCATTTATACTTTTCCTATCTTTCCTTCTTGTAATTCTATCCAAGAGAGATCTCACAAGGTTGAAGAAGTATGTTTTGAGGAGGCTAGTTTTCATGTTTCACAATAGATCATACAAGATCATTAATTTTTAGGTTTGTAGGTAGATATGTCCAATAAGTTGGTTAATGACTTTGAGACTCACCTATCCAAGTAATTTGATCTTAAAAATCAACATCTTCAATATTCAATGGTAGTTTTAAAGGCAACACATTCTCAGCAAATTCCAATTCCTTCATTCAGACCCATGGATACAAAAAATACAGAAGAAGAATATCGTAAAACTAAGTTCATGATTTGGAAATAGGTACAATAGTTAAAGGAGAAATAATATCATTAAAGTATAAATCAAGGTTCTAAATTTAAGATCAAGTAAGAGATCATTCAACCTCCACTCCTCCCTCCTCAAAATAGCAAGGCCTTTCCTTCATAGAAAGATATCCAAGAAACATTATATCAAATAGAGGAGGTGAAGGTGATCAAGGTTGAGCTTCCCCATGAACATAATCAATCATCAATGGTAACATATCTAGACCTTCCTAATCTTCTTTAGTATTTCTAGGGGTCTACCATGCTAATTATAGATAAAGAGCCTTTCCTTTGTTAGGAAATTAAAGAATTTTCAGTAGAGATAAATAAATATGAAATAGTATTGAATGAACATAAAGAGAACATCACCATTGGCACACTATTTTTCAATGAATAACATGATCCAATATCTAAGAGTGAAAAGGAAGATACATTCAAAAAAATTATTATTGAGATATAAGATCACCTAAAAGTATATGACAATATCCAAGAGATATATGTTCTAATTGGGCAAGTTGATGATTTTTTCCATGAGATCACTAATCACATATTAATGCAATTCATCATGACAATCCATAAGATCTTGTAGAAGTGATAGAAGTCAAGTACCAATACAACATCAAGAACAAGTTATTTTTGAGAGCATGTTAAGTCATTAGGTTGATGTTAAAGATGAAACAATCTTGATTGACCAATTTGAGATACCAAAATATGATTTATAGGCTTACCCAATTTCACTTCATCTTAATGAGAACAAATAACTAGATTTTTTTGACATCATTCATTCAAGTTATTATATACTTAAATGTTGCTCATTATTGGTTAAAATAAGTACTTTCATCAAACAAGAATTAATTAGTCTTCCAAACAATCAAATATAGGAGGTTATTTTCATAGGAGATGATTTGTTTGAGTATTTTAGGCATGGTTACCAACTTATCCCTTCATTTTCAGATGTGTTTCTACTTTTGGAAGTTGAATATGAACTCAGGTGACATTAAGAAGTAATGAAATCAGATCCATCTCTCTAAGAGGTCATCCTTGTAGGTAACACATAGGAGATATTTCAAGTTGTCCAACATGATCATAATAAGTAGATCATGACTCAAGAATAATTGAGATTTTTCTTGAAAATTACATGGAACTAGGAGTATGACTGGGTCTTGAACTCATGTTTATAGCTCATGCACCTAAAATTGGTAGTAGAAAAACTAGTTACTTCCCTAAGGGAATATGAATGTGTAAGTGATTCCATTTGAAAGAAAAGGATATAAAAAGGAAGAAATCATGCTTCAAGGTTATATGGTGTAAAAAATATATTTATATTCAATTTTGGAGGAAAGCTCTTGATTTTAGGTTAGTTGTTCTAGGTTTATCTTATTTCAATAAATGAATAACACAAGCAGTAGTCTTCCTTATTTTTGTTTTGTTTTACTATTTACTTAGATTATTTATCCTTGATTATTATTTTAGCTATCATTTCCTTTCATTCTTGTTTTTTTCATAGTCAAAAGAGGTTTAACAAAGTTCAAAAGTCTATTTGGTAGTCCATCAGAGTCATCAAGACATGTGGTCATGCTTCACATTATCATTTGTCATGTGAAATATAGTAGGTTATTTTGAATAGTAAGCTGGTCAAACCCTGTGAGTCACCAAAAATGCTATAAATTTGTCTTGCCAAGGCCAAATACCAACCCCTATAATTTGAAACTTTTCCTAGTAGTTGTAGGCCTATTCTAAGTGGTCTAAAGGTATGTATTTTTGCCTAAAAGGGATTTTTTTAGCCTTTGTCAAAATTGGATCTAAAATTCCATTAAATTATCCAAAATACCTTCAAATATACTCAAATACATGTAATTTCCTTAGTTTTAAAGTGTTATGCTTTGAAAAGGTCTTTAAATGTAATTTAATCGAAAAAGGGTCTTTTTTAGCTCCCACATGCCAAATTTGGCTCCCAAAAGCATGTAAAAGGTTTATTTTTGTGTTAATACATGAAAAATACTTTTATTATCCTTATAATGTACTATAATTGGTGGTGGAAGACTTAAGTGTGAATAAAAGGCAAAGAAAAGCCATATTCATGCATATTTGAAAAGAGAAGTACATAATTGTATGGCCATCCATAAATAAGAGGTTTGAAGTAGGAGGAGTAAGGAATGATAGATCTCCCAAAATAATTTCATGGTAATAAGATGAAAAATAGGCTCTAAACCGGTTCATATCCTTCATCTTGCTTTTTTTCACATAATGAGAGAAATTTAGGTTTGTAGGTTGTATGAGCATGAAAGAGAAGATCCAACTCTACAATTTTAGCAAAAGAAACTAGACTCAAAGAGCTTCCATATGGAGTAATTTGTTTTGAATTTTCTCTCATATCCTTCATGAATCATCTAGTTTAAGTCATGTCATACATATGCAATCTTGCATCTAGGAAAGTAGTCAGTTTTATGTAATTTTTCCTCATTAGGGCATCATATCCATAAAATTCATATTTCCATGGCATCCATCACTTCAGTTATAAATGTGTGAGGATCAAATTTATGTCAATAAGTAATGAGAGTGAAATTATATAGTTTAACATGCTTCTAGAAGGCATTTGTATGGTTGAGGAGAAAGAAAACAACATCAAGTTTTCTTGAAATATTGCTTGAAAGGTCTCCATCATGTTGTCATGTTCTCAAATCAAGATTCTTAAGGGTTTAATGAAGCCTTATAGCCAAAAATACATTAATGGCTCTCCCAAACACCTCTAAAGAGTCCTTGTTTAGAAAATTTTAAGGAAAATTAACATATTTTAAGGTTTTAACAAACTCTTATGTTTCAATTTAGTCATCTCGTGCACCTTCAAAGCTGTCAAAATTGATATATATTGAAGAAAGTAATCTTGTGCCTTCTTAAGATACTCTAAATGGTCTTGGAATATAATTCTCATGATATAATCACCTCCATTTTATTACTTTCATCTTCACTACCTTACCACTACCTTCACACTGCTATAAGGCTCTATTTTCACTCCATCACCATTCCATTCTCCATCATTCATCATCTTCACTACCTTCCATCTCACCCCCATCTCATGAGAAGTTACTGAGGAGGATTCAAGAATGGTGAGATGGCACTATGGTCATTCAAGGACTTTATAAACCTTAAAATCACTACTAAACAATCAAAAAATGATGACCTATAACTACAAAAAGTACATTTTATAAGTGTTTTAAAGGAATGTTTTCTTGAGGAAAATATGAAGCATGTTGGTAAAATGAAGGAGTTAAAACCATAATACCAAGTTATATATTGAAGGAGAATATTATAAAAAAATTGGTGACATCCTTAAGGTTATTTTCTTGACATATTCCATACAATGGAGATACACAACCACTCCACATTTGAAATTAAAGGACACAATCATCCTTGAGGTTGACATCATGCATGTATGAGTAGAATTATCTAGTAATGAATGTTTATTGATCCATGTTATGATTTCAAGTCAGGATAAAATCTAAGGAGGCAATCATAAACAAGCAACTGAGTGCCTGAATATGACTACCTATAGCCAACTCAAAGCCACTTACAGCCAAGAAGGTCACAATATTGTTTTTGAAGGAGAGTTTCATGATGAAACTAATTCAAGGAGGTCATTGAGTTTACAAATTCATTATCATATGAATACATTCTCATATTATGTGTTGTAAAAAATCTCTAATAATCCCAAGTTATACTAAAGTTCATACACATACAGTCAGTTATAGTTGATAAATAACATAGTCTTTATGATGTTTTGACATGAAATCAAGATATGAGTTAAGTTAGGAAATAAATGAAGGATTATCAATCCTAATTGAATCCATTCATTTCATTCACCTTTAATATGTATTCAAATTCTTTCATTAAGTGTCCTAAAGTGAACCTACATGCATTCTCTTAAGGTCATAGCCTACAATAGATAAAGGTTTTTTAAATCTTAAAGCCTATCAAGATGAGAAGATCTTAAAGCACTGCCAAGTACATAAATGCCATGAGGATTGTTAACCTCAATATAGAGCTCAAAAAGGATAAATTTAAGGTTTAAAAAGAGATAAAGAAACACATATGTACATCTACAACCACACTTAATATAACTAGTATAGCCAAGTGAGTGAATCATGCTTAAAGGTGACTTCTAGGTAGATCTTTCATAATGAATCAACTTCAAGTAGGTTATTGAGTTTTTAAATATATCATCATACATATAAATTATCTTAAACACTTTATGTGTTTTTAAACTCTCTAAGTATCTTAAGGTCTATAAAATTCTATACATACACCTACAATCATCTTTTATGGACACACAGTGAAGAACCAATGAGTGGATAGAGAATAAGTTTAGACCTTTGAGAGAGAGTCTATGCTCCAAGAGATTTTTGAAACCTTAAGTGACTATTAATTAAATCAATAAAAAATCATAACTGCTCCTTTTGACTTTATCAAGGTTTAGACATGTACTCAGTCCATGCAAACCTGTAAAGGTAAATCAAAGTCAAACATTATAGCAATAAGATATTGCATATTATAAAAGTTCTTATAGTATTGTTATGTTTTAAGAATATTTTAAAATGGCATAAGTATTTCCTTCAATTTATGTGGATCAAAACATATACAAGGAGTCTTTCACCTTGAAAGTCAACACCTACAACCATAGAGAACATAGACTTATCTTGAATATCATGGAGGATGAGAACATAGTTTCATGATTCAAAGAGAGTTTTTCATGAGAATAATAATTATGTAATTAATTATATATCATGATATGGGTATTAAAACACTCATGTTAAAGTCAATTTCACCCAAAATGTACACCTATAGCCTTAAGTACACATGCTTCCTTCCAGCTAGTATGATAATAGAGGTAACAATGGTATCTAAGGAGGTTACCTATTAAAAATAAGATATTTTGAGAGGGTAATGAGATATGAACTCATTAGGAGGATGGAGAGGATTAACACAACATGATATACAGTCTTGGTTAAATGTCAAACTATCACCTACAACCATACATTTAACAAACTCATCTCTCACAGTCACATACTTCCAAAGTGTAAGTTCAAGACCATTAAAATTAATATTTGTACATATTAATACATTTCATATAAATTGAGTGACCAATGAACATCTTCAAAACTTTTTAAGAGAACTAGGGCACTATCGAGCATGAATTTGAAGATGAAGGTATATGATTGTATGCATTTTGACTATGTAGGCCTATAAAACACTTTTTGAAGAATACTTTACTAAAGGAAGAGAATAAAAGTGAGTTTAAAATGGTATAAATATCATATAAACACAAATTAGTGATGTGATGGATGCCAAAGACTTAAAACCTTAGAACATCACCTTAAACATTACTGGCATACAGTCATATTAAGGTTCTTGAAGGAGCTAGGGTCTATTATAGGTGACATAGAGGTAAAAAAATAAAAAAATAAGAATGAAAATAATAAAAAGGAGGTATTAATGACCTATTCAAATAATATTTACCATGATTAATCTCAAATCAAGGTTGCAAGAAGGAAAACTTAGTCATAGGACTAAGCAAGAATGTATCCTATTACTAGATGTTTAATAAGTACACCTAAAAGCCAAAATATGAATTATGTAGCCATTAAAATTGGTGGAGATACTCATTATGATTTATTATAACTATATATGGTATGATATATTTCATTTTATAAGTTGAAGTGCCCATTATTTTTACACAGTCATCATCATGTCCATTCACAGTCACCATTGGAATAGGTAGATTCTTGAGGTACATACAAGTGTGTTAAAGGTTTAAAATTCATTGTAATGTCATTTAAAGAATAAGATGGTGATTTTACATCTCCATATACCTTATTAGAGATGATCACACTCCAAAATCAAAGCAAACCATGCCCTTGAGGGATAAAACAAACAAGTAGACCTATAGCACCAAAAGGCATTTTTAGACCTATAAAGCAAGATGACACTTATATAATGATATGATGAGATGGTATAGGTCACATTAAGGTTTATTAAATAAAATAATTTTAGGACAAAAGGTATTTTTGGTTCATAAGGAAAAATTTAAATTTTGCAGTAAAAACACCCATTTGAGCCACCTAATCAGTTACTCATATATTTCACCACATAAAGAGTTTGGAAAAATGATCTTATCATGTTTTGAGGACCCATATAGAATTATAAGTAATAAACAATTGATTTTTGTTTAGGGGTTGTACTTTATGAACAATTTCTAAGAGCATAAGCATGTCTAGAATACTTGTAAACCCTACAAGAAAATTTCTTTATGTAGATATATTTTCATACCTTTTGCATGGGAAAAAAATATTCTCAAGGAATTTGAGTGGGTATATACACTAAATTTTCAAGAAAATAAGTTTGGGTTTGGAGGATTGTACTTTATGAACCATCATTAAGAAGGTTCACCTCCAAAGCCCTCCCAAACTCTCATAATGACCAATTTTGAGAAAATTAATTTTTTTTAAAAAATTAAAACATAATGAGTCAACCTAAAACCTATTCAAACATAAATTAAAATCAGATAGGTTCACAAAAATGGTACATTGTTGTACGAAATTATATGGATCATGGCATAAAATAGATTTTTTGGAGAAAAAGGTGCAAAAAGAAGAGGTATAGGGTAGTCCAATGAAATCCAATCTATGGAGGGTGAATTATGAGAATTTTTATTAATCCATAAATAATAAAATGATCAAAAATATTCCTATAAGTGTCCTTATCATCTCATCAAAAATAATCACTCTATAGGAAATTCAAGAAGATTGACATAGTCAACTTGTCTAACCAAGTTATAAGTGTTTCTTCATCAAAAGGAGATATTTAATGATATGAGGGATTTCTTTAGGTATAATATAATAATTTTTTTAGGTATTCAAAATTTCATATAGGTTTTAAAGTTCCATCAAATGTAATAAGTTAGGTTACTAGAGCTAATTGACCTAGTAGGCCTATTTGATCAAAAAAAAGATGAGAATGGCATAGAAGGGATAATAAATGAGTTGATATAGAATATCCATGCCACATATATGGTACTTTATTTTATTTAATTTTATGGATCATGGCATAAAATAGGTTTTTTAGGTAAATAATTCAAAAAGAAGATGTGCAGAGTAATCTAATGAAATCTAATCCATAGAGGGTGAAGCCTGAGACTTATTATTCATCCCAAAATAATCATATGATCAAAAATATTCTTGGAAGTGTCCTTATCATCTCATCCAAAAAAATCCACTCTATCATAAATTCAGGTAGATTGACCAAGTCAACTAGTTTGACCAAGTTACAGGTGTTTCTTCATCAAAAGGAGATATTTCATGATATGAAGTCTTGTTTTATGTATAATATCATCATGTTTATAGGTATTCAAAGTTTCATACAATTTTTCAAGAGCCATCAAATGCAAATAGCTAGGATACTAGGCCTAATTGACCTAATAGGCCTATTTGATCAAACAAACAAGATGATAATGGCATAAAAGGGATAATAAATGAGTTGATGCAGAATATCCATGCCACATATATGGTATGAAATTATAAATATAATTCAATTTAAAGTCTTCAAGTTCAAATTCATGCAAGGGAGGGGTTAAGAAGGAGTTATCTTATCTTAAGTGCCATCACTCTAGTTGATTGATCCTTGACTAATCATCATGCATGTTCTTTGATCTTCATGTAAGAAGGGCATTAACATACTATTTAACTCAATTATATTAGATTTAGTAATCAAGATATGACATATCATTCATGTAAGAGGATTTTTGACGAGTTAAAAGGGCCCACCATCCCTTTCTAATGCTAAAAAAGAGCTCATGCAAGACAAAGACACATAGAGACCTCTTAAAGACTATTGTTATCAAATTGTAATAAAGTTTTACTTGGATTAATATGAATTTGACTTCCTCTTCTTCTTCCAAGATAATTTCTTAGATTTATTTCTTTTCATTATTATATATTGAGTATTTCAAACCAATTTTTAAGACCCCTCTCTTGGGCATGATTAAACTCTTCCAAGATTTAATTTTGTAAAATTTTGAGATAAATAAAAAGAATTTTTAGATTCTAATATTTTGGTATAGTGTGTTATAGTGGTTTGGTTTCACATGTGGTAGTATTTTATCCATTGGTAGGTCCTAATGTCACCTAGTTACTAGTATGTCATCTTATGCAAGCCATATTCAGTGGTTGATGTTGAATGACTAAGGTAACAATGGATGTATTGACTGGTTAGTGACATGAATTAGGCCTATTCCATAATTTCTTTTATGATTTTATCACTTGATAAATGTTTATATGAAATAATGTTACATTAGAGTCATTTAGAGTTGTAGATTCAGTGTTTGCTTTACTTATCAGTGTTATAGGAAATCAAATAGAGTGGATGAACTAGAAATATAGGTGTATCACCAATAGTAGAATTGGATTTACCTTTTCATTATCCTTATAGACCTTTTCATCCCAAAATACATAATAGATTTTAATACACAAAGTAAGGTAATACATCAGATGAGCTAGCCTCACAAATCTAGAAATCTGGTCTAAGTGTAGGTGTCCCACATCTTAGATCATTTGAATGTTAATCTATATGTGAAGGATATCTCAAAAAAATAGTAATCAACCTTCAATGGGGTGTTATCTAGGTTCCTAACAGATTTGACATGCCTGGTGGGACACAAATCTAGCCATTAGAGTATAAATTTGTAGCATATTGGCATTAAGAAGTAGTTTCAAGTACTCATATGGTCCTTATCCAAAAGATAAAATGAAATATTTTGTTCAAAATTCAATTATTTTTCATATGATTTCTAGGATATGGTAGCTTATAGATAATAATTCTATCACTCATCTCCTTATCAGTAGTTCTAGTATGATCCATATACATTTCATCCTGACCCCTATCAACCCTACCATGATCCATATCATCTTTATGATAAGAAATACCAACATATACAGAGATTTATCATCATTATGGTGACTCATATCAATCCTATGATGAGCCTCATGAACCTTTTTATCTTCCTAATCACCCCAATCAAGTCCTAAGACAATCCATCTCAAGCTTCAAATAAACCCTATTTGGCTCTAAAAAATATATGATAGGCATAGACACTCAAAATAACTATAGACAATATATTACCAAGCATTATATTGAGATCATGAGAGCTCATTTTCATAAATCTAAAGAGGTATGTGCATCTTTCATAAGACAAGGCCATTCAAAACTCAATGTTAATATTCTAAACATAGGTGGTCTGATTTTTAACATTGAAGAGAGGTTGGTTGTTCATGAGAAACATAAATTTCACATTAATATGCCATTTTAGCTTCATGAACATCAAAATAATGTATATCATAGACCTCAATATTCCATTTAGACCTTTCCTATCTTTCCTTTTTGTAAGTCTATCCAAGAGATATCTCACAAGGTTGAAGAAGTATGTTTTGAGGACACTAGTTTCCATGTTTCACAATAGATGATACAAGATTCTTCATTTTTAGGTTTATAGGTAGATATTTTTAATTAGTTGGTTAATAAATTTGAGACTCATCTATCCAATCAATTTGAGATTTCAAATCAAGATCTTCAATATTCAATAGTAGTTGTTAAGGCAACACAATCTCAACAAATTCTAATTCCTTCTTTCACACCTATGGATGCAATAAGTACACAAGAAAAATCTCATAAACCTAAGTTCATGACTTAGAAATAGGTAAAATAATTAAAGGAGAAAGAATATCATTCAAGTATAAGTTAAGTTCTGAATTTAATAGCAATTAATAGATCATTCAGCCTCCACTCCTCCCTCCTCAAAATCCCAAGGCCTTTCCTTCATGGAAAGATATCCAAGAAACATTACATCATATAGAGGAGGTGAAGCTAATCAAGGTTGAGCTTCCCCATGAACATAATCAATCATCAATGGTAACATCTCTAGACCTCTCTCATCTTTTTTAGTATTTTTAGGGGTGTACCATGCCAATTATACATAAGGAGCCTCTCCTTTGTTGGGAAATTAAAGAAGTTTCATCTAAGATAAATGAAGATGAAAGATTCTTGAATGAACATAAAGAGAACATCACCATTGGCACAATATTTGTTATTAAAGAGCATGATCCAACCTCTAAGAGTGCAAAAGAAGATGAATTCAAAAAATTTATTGTTGAGATAGAAGATCAACTCAAAGTAGATGATGATATCCAAGAGAAATATGTTTTAATTGGACAAGTTGCTGATTTTTTCCATGAGCTCATTGATCATATAGTATATGTCATTCATCTAATAATCCAAAAGAGCCTAAAGAAGTTATAGAAGTTAAGTACCAATTAGTAAGACAAGATGAATAACAAGTTGGTTTTGAGAGCATGCCAAGTCATCAATTTGATGTTAAAGATGAAGTAATCTTGATTGACCAATTTGAGATACCAAAATATGATTTGTAGGCTTATGATCATAATGAATAAACCCTAATTGCAATTCATCTTGATGAGAACAAATCACTAGATTTATTTGACATCATTCATTTAAGTTAATATGTATTTTAATGTTACTCATTATAAGTTGAGATAAGTACTTTCATCAAAAAACAATAAATTAGTCTTCTAAACAATCAAATCTAGAAGGTTATTTTCTTAGGATATGATTTTTTTGAGTCTTTTAGGCATGGTTACCAACTTATCTTTTCATTTTTAGATGTTTTTCTACTTTTGGAAGTTAAATATGAACTCAAGTGGCATCAAGAAGTAATGAAATAAGATCCATCTCTCTTAGAGGCCAGCGTTGTAAGTAACACATAGGAGACACTTCAGGCTGCCCGACATGATCATAATTAGTAGGTCATGACTCAAGAAGAATTGAGATTATTCTTAAAAATTACACAAAACTAGGAGTATGACTGGGTCTTAAACTCATGTCTACAACTCATCCACCTAAAATTGGTATTAGAAAAATGAGTTGCTTCCCCAAGGGAATATGAACATGCAAGTGATTCTATTTGAAATAAGAGGATATCAAAAGGAAGAAATCACACTTCAAGGTTCTATGGTGGACAAAATGGCTTTCTATTTGATCTTGCAGGAATCTCTTGATTTTAGGTTTGTCTCATTTCAATAAATGAATAGCATAAGCAGTAGTCTTCCTTATTTTTTTGTCTTTTCCTATTTCCTTAGATTAGTTATCCTTGATTATAAGTTTAGTTTTTGTTTCCTTTTAGTCTTGTTTTCATAGTCAAAAGATTTTTAACAAAGTTCAAAAGTATGTTTGGCAGTCCATCAGAGTCATCAAGACATGTTCTCATGCTTCACATTGTCATTTGTCATGTGAAATATAGTAGGTTATTTTGACCAATATGTTGGTCAAACCTTGTAAGTCACCAAAAATGTTATAAATTTGACTTGTCAAGGCTAAATACCAACCCCTATAATCTAAAACTTTTCTTGGTAGCTATAAGCCTATTCTAGGTGATATAAAGCTATGTATTTTTTCCTAAAAGGGAATTTTTTCAGCCTTTAAATGTCAAAATTGAATCTATAATGTCATTAAATTATCAAAAATACCTTAAAATATATTTAAATACATGTAATTACCTTATTTTTAAATTTTTATGCTTTGAAAAGGTCTTTAAATGTAATTTAAGCAAAAAAGGGTCATTTTTAGCTCCCACATGCCAAATTTGGCTCCTAAAAGCATGAAAAAGGTTTATTTTTATGTTAATACATTAAAAAGACTTGTGGCATCCTTTTCATGCACTATAATTGGTGGTGTAAGACTCAAGTGTGGAAAAAAGGCAAATAAAACCCATATTCATGCATATTTGATAGGAGAAGAACATAATTGTATGGCCATCCATAAAGAAGAGCTATGAAGTAGGAAGAATAAAGAATGATATGTCTCCCAAAATAATTTCATGGTAATAAAATGTAAATCAAGCCCTAAACTGGTTCATATTCTTCATCTTGCTTGTTTGCACATAGAGAGAGACATTCAGGTTTGTAGGTTGTACGAGCATGAAAGAGAACATCCAAGTCTAAATTTTTGGCCAAAGAAACTAGACTTATATATTTTCCATATGGAGTAAGTGGTTTTGAATTTTGTCTCATCTCCTTCATGAATCATCCATTTTATGTCATGTCATACATATGCAATCTTGGATCTAGGAAGGTAGTCAGTTTTCTATAATTTTCCCTCATTAGGGCATCATATCCATAAAATTCAAGTTTACAGGGATTTTTAGCGACATGTCTCATATTTCAATGGCATCCATCACTTTGGTTCCACATGTGTGAGGACCAAATTGATATCAAGAAGGAAAGAGAGTGAAATTTAATAGTTTAACATGCTTCTAGAGGCATTTTTATGGTCAAGGAGAGAGAGAACAACATCAAGTTTTTTTTGAAATATTGTTTTCAAGGTCTCCATCATGTTTACATGTTCTCAAAGAAAGATTATTAAAGGTTTAATCAAGACTTATAGCCAAAAATACATTAATGTCTCTCTCAAGCACCTCCAAAGAGTCCCTATTTAGCAATTTTTTATGAAAATTAGCATATTTTAAGGTTTTAACAAACTCCTAGGCTTCAATTTAATCATCTTATGCACCTTCAAAGCTCCCCAAATTGATGCATATTGAATAAAGTAAGCCTATGATTTCTTAATATCCTCCAAATGGTCTTGGTATATAATTCTCATGCTAGAATCACCTCCATTTTATTACCTTCATCTTCACTACCTTGTCACTACCTTCACACTACTATAAATCTCTATTTTCACTCCATTACCATTCCATTCTCCATCATCCATCATCTTCACTACCTTCCATCTCACCTCCATCTCATGAGAAGTTACTAAAGATGAGTCAAGAATGGTGAGATGGCACTATGGTCATTCAAGGACTTTAGAGACCTTAAAATTACTACTAAACAATCAAGAAATGATGAACTACAATAGTGAAAAGTATAGTCAAAAAGTGTTGTCTTGAGGATAAGCGAATTTTGTCTTGAGGATACTATGAAGCATGCTGGTAAAATGAAGGAGGTAAAACCAACATACCAAGTTTTAGAGTGAAGGAGAAGCTTATCAAAAACTTTTGTGACATCCTTAAGGTGATATTATTGACATATTCTATACAATGGACATACGCAACCACTCCACATTTGAAATTAAAGGACACAATCATCCTTGAGGTTGATATCATACATGTATGAGTAGATTTATCTAGCAATGAATGTTTATTGATCCATGATATGATTGAAACTCAGCATATAATCTAAGGAGGCAGCCATAAACAAGAAACCAAGTGCCTCAATAAGACTACCTATAGCCAAATCAAAGCCACTTATAGCAAAGAAGGTCACAATGTTGTTTTTAAGGGAGAGTTTCATGATGAAACCAATTTAAGGAGGTTATTGAGTTTGTAAAGTGATAATCATATAAATACATTCTCATATTTTGTGTTGTCGAAACTTTCTAATCATCCCAATTTCTACTAAAGTTCATACACATATAGTTAGCTATAGTTGATAAGAAACACAATCCTTACGATGTTTTGACATGACATCAATACATGAGTTAAGTTGGGAAATAAATGAAGGATTCTCAATTCTAATATGCCTCCATTAATGTCATACACATTTAGGAGGTAGTCATATGATTAAATTAAGTGTCTTCAAGTTCACCTACAATCTTGCTCTTAAGGTCATAGCGTATAGTAGATAAAGGTTTTGAAAATATTAAAGCCTATCAAGATGAGAAGAGCCTAAAGCACTGCCAAGTACATAAATTCCATGAGGATTGTTAACCTAAATATATATCTCAATAAGGATACATTTGAGGTTTAAATAGAGATAAATAAACACATATGTACTTCTATAGCCACACTTAAGAACACTGGTATAGCCAAGTGAGGGAATCATGCTTAAAGGTGACTTCAAGGTAGATCTTTCATGATGAATCAACTTCAAGTAGGTTATTGAGGTTTTAAATAGATCATCATACATATAAATTCTCATGAACACTTTGTGTTTTTTTTTAAAAATCTTTAAGCATCCCAAGGTGTGTGAATGTTTGTACATACACTTATAGTCATATTCTATGGTCACATAGTCAAGAACTAGTGAGTGGACAGAGAAGAAGTTTATATCTTTGAGAGAGAGAGTCTACACCTCAAGATATTTTTTAAGCCTTAGGAGACTATTAATTAAATAAATATAAGATCATAACCACTAATTTTGATTCTATCAAGGTTTAGACTTGTACTCAATCCATACAAGCCTATAAAGGTAAATGAAAGTCAAACATTGAAGTAATAAAGTATTGCATATTCTCAAAGTTCATACAATCTTGTGATGTCTAAAGAATATTTTAAAATGGCATAAGGAGTTATTTAAAGTTATGAGGATGAAAAATATATAAGGAATCTTTAACCTTGAAATTTAACACCTACAACCATAGAGAATATAGACCTATCTTGAATATCATGGAGGATGAGAACATAGTTTCATGATTGAAAGAGAGTGGTTCATGAGAATAATACTAATGAAATGGCTTATAGATCATGATATGGGGATTCAAACACTATGTTACATTCAATTTAACCTAAAATGTACACATATAGCCTTAAGTATAAAGGCTTCCTTCAAGCTAGCATGATAATTGAGACCACAATGGTCTCTAAGGAGGTTACATATTTGAAATAAGATGTTTTAATAGGGTAATGAGATATGAAGTTATTATGAGGATGGAGAGGGTTAATAAAACATGATATATAGTCTTGGTTAACTATTAAACTATCACCTATGACCATACATCTGACAAAATCCTCTCTCACAATCACATACTTGCAATGGGTGAGTTTAAGATGATTCAAATTAAGAGATAGACATATGAAGACATCTCATAAAAATCAAGTGACCAATGAACAACTTCAAAACTTGTTAAGAGAACTAGGGCACTGTCAATCATGAATTTGAAGATGAAGGTATATGATTGTATGCATTTGGACTATGTAGGCCTATAAAACACTTTTTGAAGAATAATATGCTAAAATAAGATAATAAAAGTGAGTTTTAAATGGTATAAATAATATATAAACACCAATTCATGATTTGAATGACATCAACCACTTCGAACCTCAAAACAACACCTTAAACAGTGCTATAAAATAGTCATATTAGAATTCTTGAAGGAGTTAAGGTATATAATAGGTGACATGGAGGTGAAAATATAAAAAATTAAGAATTAAAATACTATAAATGAGGTTTTCATGAACTATTCAAATAATAGTCACCATTTTTAATCTCAAATCAAGGTGACAAGAAGGAAAACTTAGTCTTAGGACTAAGCAAGCATGCATCTTATTACTAGATGTTGAATAAGTACACTTAAAAGCAAAAATATTAATGATATAGCCTTTGAAATTGGTGTCGATACTAATTATGATTTATTATAACTATATACAGTATGATATATTTCATTTCATAAGTGGAAGTGCCCACTATTTTTACATAGTCATCAGCATGTCCATTCATAGTCACCATTGGAGTAGGTAGACTCTTGAGGTACATAAAAGTGTGTTAGAGGGTTCATAAGAGGGTGATTTTACATCTCTATATACCTTATTAGAGATGATCACACTCCAAAATCAAATCAAACCTTCCCTTGAGGGCTAAATCAAGCAAGTAGACCTACAACACCAAAAGGCATTTTTAGACCTATCAAGCAAGATGACACATATAGAATTATATGATAAGATGGTAAAAGTCCCATGAAGGTTTATTAAGGAAAATAATATTAGTATAAAAGTTATTTTTGGTTCATAAGGAGAAATTTGAATTCTATTGTCAAAACACCCATTTGAGCCACCTAATCAGGTGCTCATATATTTCACCATGTAAAGAGTTTGGAAAACTAATATTATCATATTTTGAAGATCCATATGGAATTATAATTAATGAAAAATTGAGATTTGTTTATGGGTTGTACTTTATGAACAATTTATAAGAGCATAAGCATGTCTAGAATACTTGTAAACCCTACAAGAAAATTTATTTACGTGCGTATCTTTTCATACCTTTTGCATGGGAAGAAAATATTTTAAAATAATTTGAGTGGGTATATACACTAAATTTTCATGTAAATAAGTTTGGGTTTGGAGGATTTTACTTTATTAACCATCATTAAGAATATTCACCTCTAAAACCCTCCCAAACCCTCATAATGATCAGTTTTGAGAAAATTCAATTTTCTTGAAATAAAAACATCATGAATCAACCTAAAACCTATTAAAAATAAATTAAAATAAGATAGGGTCCCAAAAATGGTACTTTGTTGTATGAAATTATATGGATCATGGTAGAAAATAGGTTTTTTGGAGAAAAAGGTTCAAAAAGAAGAGGTGCAGGGTAGTCCAATGAAATCCAATCTATAGAGGGTGAATCCTGAGACTTGTTATTAAACCCCAAATATTAAAATGATAAAAAATCTTCCTATAAGTGTCCTTATCAGCTCATCAAAAATAACCACTTTGTAATAAATTTAGGTAGATTGACCTAGTCAACTGGTTTGACCAATTTGTAGGTGTTTCTTCATCAAAATGAGCTATTTCATGATATGAGGGCTTGTTTTAGGTATAATATAACCATTTTTTTAGGTATTAAAAGTTTAATGTAGCTTTTAAAGAGCCATCAAATGCAATAAGTTAGGCTACTAGGCCTAATTAGCTTAGTATGCCTATTTGATCAAACAAACAAGATGAGAATGGTGTAGAAGGGATAATAAATGAGTTGATGCAAAATATCCATACCATATATCTAGTCTTCAATTATAAATCTCATTAAATTTAAATTTTTCAAGTTCTAATTAATGCAAGGGAGGGGTTAAGAAGGAGTTATCTTGTCTTAAGTTCCATCACTCTGGTTGACTGATCCTTGACTAATCATCATGCATGTTATTTGATCTTCATGAAAGAAGGGAATTCACATACTCTTAAAATCACTTAAATTGGAGTTATCAATCAAGATATGGCATAACATTCATGCAAGAGGAGCTTTGACATGTCAAAGGGGACCACCATCCCTTTCTAACGCTAAAAAAGAGCTCATGCAAGATAAAGACACAAAGAGAATTATTAAAGACTATTGTTATCAAATTATAATGGAATTTGACTTGAATTAATGTGAAGCTGACTTCTTCTTTTTCTAGACCAATATCTTAGATTTATCTCTTCTCATTGCTATATATTAAGGCTTTCAAGCCAATTTTTAGGATCCCTCTCTTGGGCATGATTAAACTCTACCAAGATTGAGATTTGTAACCTTTTGAGATAAATAAAATGGCCATTTTGATATTTTAATATTCTAGTATAGTGTGTTATATTGGTTTTATTTACACATGTGGTAGTATTTTCTCCCTTGACATGTCCTAATCTCACCTAGTTACTAGTATGTCATATTATGTAGATCATATTCATTATTTAATGTTGAATGAATAAGATAAAAATGGATGTATTAATTGGTTATTACCTTGAATCAGGCCTATTCCATCATTTCCCTCATTCTTTGATCACTTGATAAACCTTTATATGAAATACTATTGTATAGGAGTCATTTACAGTTATAGATTTAGTCATTGCTTTACTTATTAGTGTTTTAAGAGATCAAATAGAGTGTAAGAACCATAAATACAAGTGTATCACCAATAGTAGAATAGCATTTATATTTTCAATATCCTTCTAACCCTTTTCTTGTCAAAATACATAGTAGGTTTTAGTACACAGATCAAAGTGATACATCAGAGGAGCTATCCTCATAAATCTAAAGGTCTACTCTGAGTGCAGGTGGCCCACACCTATATCATTCCAATATTAGTCTGTATGTGAAGGAGATCCTAAGTAATCAACAATCAACCTTTAGCAAGGTGCTATTTAGGTTCCTAATACATGGTTGAGACTGATTTGTAGGCTGTTGAGGTAAACACTATTGTTTTTAGTGTTGATAATTCTTTGAGTTGAATTAGTATCTCTCCATGTTATAAGGACATAATTTACTACTTGTAAAATTTGAATTTTCCTCTTAAATTGGATAATAATCAAAGGATAAATCTTAAACTTGTTTTCCAAAAGTATCTCTTAGCTGAAAGTGGATTAGCATGGAAGAATACAGATGGGGTTATCCTAAGATGCTTGGTAGAAGATAAAATTGATGATTTAATTGAAGATTTACATAATGGATTATGTGGTGGTCACTTTTCACCTAAAGTCACATCTCATAAAATTATTATAATTAGTTATTGGTGGCTGTCACTATTTAATAATGTTGCTCAAAAAGTTAGAAAGTGTGAGAGATGTCAACGCTTTACTGGAAGGTTGAAATCTTCTAGCTCTCTTCCATTGCAGCATATGATGATTGAAGGTCCATTTGGATAATGAGGAATGGATTTCATTTAATAAATCATTGATTCATCAAGTGATAGACATATATGGATTTTGGTTTCAACTAACTACTTCTTGAAATCGATTGAGGTGGTCCCTACAAAGAAGGCTATACACTAGGTGGTTATGGAATTTTTGTTGAATCATATTATTTGTAGATTTGGTGTGCTTGTTAAGGTAATTATTGATAATGCCATGATATTTAGAGCTAATATTTTAGTGGCATTAAGAAAACAAAGAGTAAAATATTGAATTAGTTTATGCTTCTAATTACAACCCTCATGGGAATGGGTAAGCAAAATCTAATAACAAGAACTTGCTCAAAATAATTAGTCAAACTTTGCAATAAAATAATAAGTGGTGTGAGAAGCTAATTTTGATTTATGGGCTAATAGAATTATGCCTAAGAGAGCTATAGGCAAAATCCCTTTTGATCTTATTTATGGAGATCAAGTTGTTTTGCATATGAATTTGTAGCTCCAAACCTATCAGTTCATGCAACAGTTCAAGGAAGATGAAGAAATCAACCACTATGAAATCATAAAAAACCATATTGTTGAACTTGATGAAACTAGAAGACAAGCTCATGAGAGACACCTTAAGTTCAAGGAAAGACTCGAGAGAATATTTGATATAAAGGTTGATCCAATAAATTTTCAAGTAATTGATTTGGATTTGCTTTGGGATAGTAGGCATGAGGATAAAGGCAAGCATGGAAAGTTTGATTCCTTTTAGATGGGCCTTTATTCCATTGATGGATAGATTGGGTAACATAATTTCTTCTTGAGAGACTTGGATGGTGAAATAATAGAGTTTCCAGTCAATGGCAAACATCTAAAACACATCCTTAACTGAGTCCATGACTATGTGTAGTAATGCATAGTGTATAATTTTATTATTCTATTTTTTTGTTGCCCCTTTGTGTTGGCCTTTATTTATATAATTCATTGTAGTGTTTTTGTGTCATGCATTCATACTCAGATCCTCCTAATTTATTTTTATCAGTCTAACCTTGTGTTATTGAGTTTTCATGGGTGTTTGTTATGAAATTTCTAAAGTGTTGACTCTATAGCCTGAGTTTTAGCACTTAGTCTTGTTTTATGGGTTTCTTTGCACATGCACAGGAGGTGTCAATCCCTAGGTGAGAGATAGTGTTAGTTCCTAAACATGCAATAATAAATTTATGCCTTGTTTTTGAGATTTAAATCACCAAAAATTTTGAATGTTCCCCCAATTCATAAATGTATACCTTAGTCATCCAAATCCTATTTTTACATTCAAGATTATAAGTATCCTACCTTTGCCTTGTGATAACCCTGTGTAATCTGGATTCGAGTTAATGCTTAACATTTTCATTTTTTAATGAGATTGTAGGGTCTATGATAAAAATAAAGATAGGAAGATCAAATAATGACAAGTATGATGGTTTCCATCTTTCAGAAGTTCTAAATCTTGGTAGAATTTCTAAGATTAAATGCAAGTTTGCATTATTCCAAATTACAAGGGGAGTTTGAAATTCCAACATATTTTATTAGAAAAAAAATAAGTTTTAAAACTATGATTTAAATTTTTATAAAGTTTTACTTGACAAAAATTATTAAGTTCAAAAAAATCTTTAGTTCAGAACTTTTAATCAAACATTTTGTTCAAAAATTTTAGTTGTACATTTTGTTTAGAATTTGTGGTTGAACATTTTATTTATAACTTGTGGTTGAAATTTTTTTTATATTTTTTTGTCAAAAATTTTGTTCAAATTTTATTCATTAGATATTTTATTTGATGAACTCTTTGATATTATGTTCTGAGTTCCCTTGCTTCAAAGAATTTGGTCATTAGGGTTTATGTTCCAGGTTTGTGTTTGGAGCCTTTGGTTCACAAAAGTTATCCTAAAATGTTTGAAGTGTTATATCATTTCCCAAGCCCTTAGCTCAAGGTCAGCATGTTACATTCAAATCCAAAATCAAAATAGAGATGGTCCAAAAGGGAAGAAACAAAGTTTCAAAGTAAATTAGAGGTTAATGTAGAAATCAAGTAAGGCCACGTAAGCATTTAAGAGGCCATGTCAATAGTTTTTATCATTCCAAAATGTATGACCTATCCAAATGGAAGTTAAGTTTGTAAAAAAATTCAAAGATCGAGCTTTTAAAAGAAGAGAGACATGTTATTAGTACAATCCACATAGAGGGTCAAATGGTGAAGACAAGCTTTAAAAAGGGTAAAATAATTCACTTAAGCATTATAAATTTTGATTTCAACTTAAAAAGGTCAAAGGCAAAATAGAAATGTGTAAGGCATAGGAAATTTTGGCATCAAGGAAAAAAGGTAAAACAAAGATAAGTCTTGCATTTCTAATATTTTGATTGTTTCGAATACCTCCATAGAAGATAAATGATGCAAGGTTGTGAGGCAAAGGTGGTCCATTCCAAGGATATTTCTCAAATAGCCATGGATTATTCTTTGATTCTACCCCAACTAGAATATTCCCATGAAATCATTACAAGGGGTGTTCTTTAGCCTACACAAAGAGAATGATATCTATCCATAAGTTTACAACTATGAAAATTATTACTTAAAGGCATGGCCAAGTGGTTACCCATGAAGACAAGGAGTTTTTTTAATCCCAAGGGAATATTCTCGCTCAAGCCCAAATACAATCCATTTCTAGCCAAGAAGATCAAGGGTTTGATTGAAATATTAATCATTGCAAGGATAAGAGGCTAAAAAAATGATTTTCTTGAAATGCATGATCTTTTAGGTATGTCAAATGGCATCTTCAAGATGAAGCATATTATCAAAATATTCGATATGAGAGAGTTACATGAAAAGAGAGCGTCTTGTGTTAAAAGGTTACTTTTGTTGATTATTGTTATTTTTAGGTCTTAGTCTCTTTCAAAATTTGAGATTCTTGTTGTGTGTATGTCTTTTCTCTCTTTCTAAGTTATTTGTAGTTGTACATCCATTATCAAGCTATGATATCATGTCTATGTCTCCTCTATTATGAACAAGGTCACCATGCTTCTCTCCATGTCAACATTTTGAAACACATGATGTATGCAATATTTTATTTCAAGATAATGGAAAATAACTATTATTTTTAATCTTTTCTATTAATGAAATGAAATAACATGTTTTACATGATATACTAATTGGATATATGATTTAATTCTTATCAATGGTTGTTATCTTGAGCATAGATATAGGTTATAAATAACTTTTTGCATTGTGATTTAGAAATGTGTTATTGATAGCCTCTTAAGGGCACCCTAGGTTTATGGATTTGATAGGATAAATTATTTGAAATTCTACTTGTGGTGTATGCTTTAGGGTTTCAAAAATCATTGTAATATTTTCATTGTATTGACACCAATGGATGAAAACTATTCCTAATAGTTTTCATAGCTTCTATTTCAGTCTTCTATAATTTTTGTAAATGAATTATGTCATGCATATTAAATGAGATCCTACTATTTGAAAAACCACACCACCATACCACTCTTTTATAACTACTTAACTCATCCTATCCTATCTTACCCTATAAATAATATACCCTATTGCATATTCTGAGTATTATTTTCTTGTAGATGCATAAGTGTTGAAAATCTAAAATGTGTTTGTATTTTGGTCTTTAAAATCTAGCATTTTAGTCTTCCATTTAGCCCTCTATTATTGAAAATTTATTTAAAAAATGAAATTTGTAGTCATATTTACATCTATCTTTAGTAGCTTGTGTATGGCCTAAAGCATTTACCCAACCCTTGTACTCTTCTTGAGTGGATTGTGTAAACTTGGTTATGCCCTGGTCAAATTTGTGTTTGTTTGTGTGTTAATAATATCCATGGATATTGAAATATAATATACCTTCATGAGATCAAGCTACACCATAGGTACTCTCACCTTGGTTTAGTAGAGCTAGAATTAGTAGGGAGTTAACCACACCCTCTATTAGTGTTCTCTAATCATTGTCTATATTCAGTCCATCTTGATGTTAAACCCTTCCATAGTTATAATGACATATTTTTAGGGTTTTCATATTTTTTATTCATTTTCTCAAAGTGTGCAAGGTTTAGTGCAAGACTTTACAATTGGGAACCAAAAGAATGTTAGGAGGCCCCTTATCCAACGGTAGCACAATTGATTAGTTATATATGAGCAATTGAGCACGAAAATTATACCAGAATGATTAAGAAACTAGAAACATGAGACAGCAAAGAATTTGAGAGACAATACACACAATTGTATTAGATAATACTAGAAGAAAATACAAATAAGGAAGATGCCACTTATTCCTCCACCTCAAAGGCTTGCCACACCTCAAGACCTTCTTCCCTCTCTCTCTTGCTCAACACAAAACCAACTCTAAAACCTGAGTTACAATCCCTCCTTGAATGCTATAGCTGATCTCCTTGACCTTACACCTATAGATCTCCTTGACCTTGCTTGCTTCAATGCTCTTACTTGATCTATATGATAATTACAATACATGCCTCATGGTTCTTTAAATAGAAATCCATGGTTACAAAAATAGACCTCTAACTACTAAAATTAGACACACAGCTCGCGACTTAAAATAGTCTCTTAGCATGCAAACACTCAGTTTAACTAACTGACTGTTCGTAAACAGTAGTTCTAGACCGCACAGGCGACCGACGTCGGTCCCTGCTTGTCTGGTGCTACCGACGTCGGCTGACTCTCTGCCGTCGCCGGTCTCCTTCTCCACTGCATCTGACCGACGTCGGTCATACTGCCGATGTCGGTGGCTCTGGTTCTTCAGCATCCTTTCTTCATGTGTGTGCAAACAGTTGAAGCTTTTAGCTCCACACCCTAACAATCTCCCACTTGGAGATAGCCAGCTGCAACCTATACCTGTACCTGTACACCATCTATTTTTTTCCTTAGGCCCTGTATCCCTCTTCAAAGTCACCCTTGAAGACCAACCACCACGCAAACCTGTGATGTTATATCTGTCACCTATGCCACAAGACCTTTGTTGCTCCCAAATTCTTCATGACATACTTCTGAACCAACTCTACCCTTAGCTCAGAAAACTCCTTGTATATGCAACCCTGCAAAAAGTAACACAATACAGTAACAGGATAATGTAGCTAATATTATCCAACCTGGTAAAGATAAAAAACAATGGTCAAACCTCCATTGCCCTGCAGCATAACTCAAGACCATATACCATAGCCTTCTGTCTCAGATGTCCATCCACTCTCTTCTCTAAAATGGGAATCCATCCCTCTATATCTAGCTGACAACTCCACCAACAAGTACATGTTTGGCTCTAATCCAAGGACTCACACTCCTCATCCATGTCAAGCTCCCACTGTTTTTGGATTCTACCTGCATTGCTTCCTCCATCTTCCTAGTTCATGACTATCAGTAAGCAATATAAAGAAGGTGAACAATGAATATGAGGTTCACATACCTTTTCTGACCTCTGTATGGGTGTTTGAGACTCATAGATCCACCCAACATCTGTTCCAGTGACCGATCTCGGCCAACTCCCAGTCTGCTCCTGACCGATGTCGGTTCCCCGCACTGATCCTGACTACCGACGTCGTTACCCTTGGCCGACGCCGGTGTCCCCCCTACCGACGTTAGTCCTAATGACTGACGTTGGACTTCTCCTGCCCGACCTACCGACCCTGCTGGTCTGCACATGATCGAAGCCGGTGTCTGGATGACCGACGTCGGTTCCAAGTAACCGACATCGGTGCCTGTGTGTTCCCGTGAGTGATGAATTCTTCATCCACAAGCTCTTCTTGGATCAAATCTATATCCATGCTACCATGCTCAGATTTATTTATTGCCTGTAACTGTTCTAAGGCCTTCATCTCCTCCATGAACACCAAGACATCCCTGTTCTTGTCAAAAGCCTCAAATTTCCTTTTCCTGCAATGAATTCTATCCATGCCTTCTGAACTTGAACACATACCTTTTGAGTCAAGAACTTCCATTCCCTTCTTATTCATGTGACCCTACCTAATAGACCACATCTTCGAATCTGCACCAGAAGTGGAATCAGTAGTACAAGTAGATAGATAAAGAGAACCTACTTTCTTACCTCTTGCTAAAACAAGTGCTCCCTTGGTAACCTTCCAAGAATCCACTGTGAGGGTTATTGTGCATCCCTCATCTCCCAACCTTCTTATAGAAATCAAACTCTGCTTTAGAATTGGAACATGCATGACCTCCTTCAACACCCATGTGTTGTCAATCTACAATCTCAGTTGCACTTTCCCTTTGCCAACTATCTGACAAGGCATACCATCCCCTAAATAAAGAACTCCAAAATCTCCCTGTTCATACTCATGAAACAAATCTCTGTTTGGGGATGCATGAAAAGATGAACCAGAATCTAATATCCATGATCCTACGTGACTATCCAAAGAAAGTATGAGAGCATCCTGTACCACAATGTTTGCATCCTTTGCTTCTTCCATACCTGCATGTTGATTCTCTTTATCTCTCAACCAACACTCCTTCTTTGTATGTCCTTTCTTTCCACAAAACTAGCAGGTAATACCTTTAGACTTGGATCTCCTTCCCGACCTTGATTTCCCTTGCTCAATCTTCTCCTTTTGCCTTCCTCTGCTTTCCACACTTAGAGCATTCCCTGATGATTCACCTGTGCTTCTCCTGCGTATTTATTCATTCAAAATCACACTCACAACATCATCAACCTTTAAGATTTTAGAAGCAGATGCAGAGTTACTTACTGCCATAACCATACCGTCCCAACTTTCAGGCAAAGAACATAAAATCAAGAGAGCCTTTACCTCATCATCAAAAACAATGTTGACTGAAGCTAATTGGTTTACCAAACCATGGAAATCACTGAGATGAGTATGTACCGAACCTCCTTCCTGCATTTGTAAAGTAAATAGCTACTTCATAAGGTATACCTTATTAGAAGCCGAGGGCTTTTCGTATAAATTTGCTAAGGACTTTATCAACTCTTTCATTGTTTTGCACTTTGATAAGCTGGAAATCACAGAAGCTCCAAGACTCAACCTTATGGAACCAAGAGCCTTCTGATCAAGAGCACTCCATTCTTCATCCTTCATATCTATGGGCTTGCATGCAACCCCACCCAACGGTAAGTACAGATCCTTCTGATACAGATAGTCCTCAATCTACATCCTAAAGTGTTGATAATTCTTGCCGTTAAACTTCTCCATTCGTAGCTTGCTTTCTTCTGCCATTGCTAAGCTCCCACTCAATCAGAAAACCCTGTGAATGACCTATAATCAAAAACAATAACCTGCTTCCTGCAAACCGTAGCTCTGATACCAACTGTTAGGAGGCCCCTTATCCAACAGTAGCACAATTGATTACTTATATATGAGCAATTGAACACGGAAATTATACCAGAATGATTAAGAAACTAGAAACATGAGACAACAAAGAATTTGAGAGACAATACACACAATTGTATTAGATAATACTAGAAGAAAATACAAATAAGGAAGATGCCACTTCTTCCTCCACCTCAAAGGCTTGCCACACCTCAAGACCTTCTTCCCTCTCTCTCTTGCTCAACACAAAACCAACTCTAAAACCTGAGTTACAATCCCTCCTTGAATGCTATAGCTGATCTCCTTGACCTTACACCTATAGATCTCCTTGACCTTGCTTGCTTCAATGCTCTTACTTGATCTATATGATAATTACAATACATGCCTCATGGTTCTTTAAATAGAAATCCATGGTTACAAAAATAGACCTCTAACTACTAAAATTAGACACACAGCTCGCGACTTAAAATAGTCTCTTAGCATGCAAACACTCAGTTTAACTAACTGACTGTTCGTAAACAGTAGTTCTAGACCGCACAGGCGACCGACGTCGGTCCCTGCTTGTCTGGTGCTACCGACGTCGGCCGACTCTCTGCCGTCGCCGGTCTCCTTCTCCACTGCATCTGACCAACGTCGGTCATACTGCCGATGTCGGTGGCTCTGGTTCTTCAGCATCCTTTCTTCATGTGTGTGCAAACAGTTGAAGCTTTTAGCTCCACACCCTAACAAAGAAGGTTATAAGTTCCTCTTACCCCAAATCTATTAGATGAGACAGGTAAGTATCTTGAATGATTCAAAAAAATTGATAAGTTTGTTGTGTGGGGGTTGGATTGGTATTAATAAAAGAAACTAATCTTCACATTTTGGTCATATTTAATACATGTTATTAATTATTAATGAGGATTAATGAGTTCTATAATACTTTCAACATTATTTTTAGAAGGAATAGGCTTGTTGTTGTTATATTGATGGTTGGGAAGATGATATTTGTATATATCAAGATGAGCATTAGCTTGATTTAAATCTTGAATTTTGTTTTGTGTTTTATGGGATTTAAAAGCTATGTCATATTCTAGTTATCACTTTCAAATGAGTAATTTATGATCAAATTTTGGGTCAAGCATAAAATCCATAGCTAGATTAAGTAATATTCCATAAGTTTTGTGAGAATGGCACCAACTTGCATGAAACCAACAAAATTTATTCAGATCACACCATGATTTCATTAGATGAGTGGGGTCAAGATATAATGGTGGAGGACTTGGAGGATGCTTTTGAAACTTGGATAAGGATAACGGTTTATGTACATTAGTTTTTTTTTTGTTTGAGAATATGTAGGATTGGTAGTGTTATTTTGAGGGTGAGCATGCTCCATAGTTCTTCTCAAAGTGATTACTTAAATATTGTTAATATTATCATAGGTATTGATAAGACCATAATTGATTGCATGATTATTTTTATTTTTAATGATCATGCAAGTTCTTTTATTAGGTTGAGATGGTTCAAATTGGTGTATGAAAAAGTTTTGTTTCTTAGATTTATCAAGGGCTTATTTTAAAATTCTTGGAGAGAGAATCCTAACCTGGTATTATAACTTAGGGTAGATAAAATTAGTGAATAGGTGGAAGAGGTTGTCATTTGCCATATTATGGTCACATTTTTTAGATAATTTATTCCATCATTTAATGAAAACTTATGTCATTTTAGTTTCAAGTTGTTTATAATTGATGAAGTGAGTTAAGTTGTTCTTGAGAAGATCACTAGTTTGAAATTATTGGACTAGTGGGTTAACCAAGTCTTCAAAGCTAATGATAGAATGGATTTTTAATTTATTTTACCAATTGAAATCATTTCTTGAGAGTGTTTTATCCAATAAGGTATTAAGTTTGACCTAATATTTATAAAGGTTACCAAATGTTTTTAAGTATAATGTCATATTAGTCAACACATTGTAGGTGATGGTAGGTGTGATACCTCCTATGTATATATTAGCAATTTGAGGTATAAGAGGTTAATTTTGGAGATGTTTGATCACTTTATTAATGAGGGGTGGTTGAGGAATAAGGTTATCATGGGAATACCTAAGGGAGGTCAGGGGCATTTAGATTTTGTACTCCCCATGAAAGTATTAGGGTTATTTTTAAAGTTTAATGAGATGGTTTTGCATCTGTATTATTTGATTAGAATTATTAGTTTGAAATTATTCATTAATTGAGTGTTTATAATAGAATTGGATAAGTTTGGGAAGTATTTTGACTAGTGTGTGTAGTATGTGATGCATTGTTATTGGTATTAATGGCTTGAGTAACATTATGAGTATTAACGTGCACCATAATAGTGGCATGAGAAGCATTATTAACATTAGTAGCAAAAAATACACTAGTGGTATGATTAGCATTTGAAGAAAAAAAAACACTAGTAGTATGACTATCATTGGTAACAAAAGATGCACTAGTGGCATGATTAAGGAGAAGGGCCTTTGGAAAAGGCCTACTAGAAGTTGAACATACCATGTTAGTAGAGATACTTGGCATGGAGGTTGAAGAAGTCATAGAAGAAGATGTCATGGTGTGTGAAGGAGACATAATAGAAAGAAAATGTTGAGAATCAAATAAAGTGTCTCCCCAAATCCATGAGAGAAGGTAGGGGATGATGATATAAGTTCTTCTACTTGAGGACCTATCATAAGATTATAAATGGTTGAAGGGTCTTTTAATCTATGTTGAGTAAATTTGTTAATGAAGAAGATAATTTAAATTGTGTACTCTAAATCACACTCATATTCTAAGGAGAAAAAAGGATTATGAATTGAGCACAAATGAATAAGAGTCCCATAATTGGTAGTGCAAGTTCAAACATGAACATTACTTTCACATAAAGAGGGAAACACAAGTTATGTTTCAAGAAACCTATTAGGATTAGTAAGAATCATCATCTTTAGTAGATTTAACTCTATATTATCCTCAAATAATAAATTCATGGTGAGGGAAAGAGGCTAAAATTTTGATGGAAATAAGAATTACTTGATAATATATAGAATTAGATAGATTAATAGTGTTTTATAAAATAAGAAACAAAATAGAGAATAAGAGGACATAGTCATATAGGTTGAATGTTTACTACTATATAAGAAATAATAAGACATAGTTGTATATGTTGACTATGTACTGCTAGATAAGAAATAAAACAAGAAACAAGATAAATAGTTAGATAGGTCAATTGTTTATTCTAGAGTGGAAATATGAATAGGCTAACAAAGATACATAGTTAGATGCGGTCGCTATATACTGAAGACAAACAAGATGAACAGTCTTTAAGACACTGTGTCAACATGAATGATAATTTTTGAAAATATAGAAAAAAATCAATATAATATCTAAGAAAATATAACGAAGCACATAAGTAATTAGATCAATGTTATTGATCCAATTGGAACACACATCATAAACCTTACACTAACATTAGCCAATATAAGTTTTGCAATTAAAAATATAATTATCAAAGAGAAATCAATAACTTGAAAGTAATTAATAACTAATTGGTCATTCTTAAATGCTGTTAAGTTATAATAAATTTTGAAATTAATGAGATGGGGAATTAGATACAAGAAGGAACTAGAAATAAATCTATGGATAGTTTCAAGTATTTTAGGATAAAAGGTATCTATATTGGTGATTGTATTGGATTGATATTGGGGCCTAGACCTTACTTCATTATCTCATAGTGATAAGGGTGTCAATTTATTTACCAATATACCATCAACCACATGTTTATACTTGGCTATACAAGTAAGTTGGCTTCCCCCTTGGTGATGAAATACAAATAAGTAGGCCTTGGGAAGAAAAATGATTAATGTTTTTATTAGTAAAGTGATTTAGAAGTGTGTGAAAAATAGAAAAATAGTGTGACTAAACTTGTAAATTGAAAAAACACATAGTTAATCTATGTTTGTTAATCTAAGCATGCAATCAAATCAAATGAAAAGATAACTAATTCCTAGTAAAATAGGTTAATTCCATTAACTTTGAAGGGTATAGATTTGGTTCATGTGACACCATATGTAAAAAATGCATAACAAAGTCAATAGGGTCACTACTATTCTATGAAATCAAGGTCTAAAAGAATACAATCGAATAGGTTGACTATGTATTTTAGATAAAAGATAGGATACAGAACTATGTTGAGCTAGTCAACCCAATTTATTAAAGGGTTGTAATTTTATAGATTGTAAAATTGAGAAAAATAGTACTGTAAATGAAAAACTAAAATGATAGAGAAGTTAAGAATGAGCCTTGGTTATTTTCAAGATGACTAGTTTGTAAATTTTTATGTTGTGGTTCTTAATTTTTTATTTAAATATTTTACAAATAGAGTCAATTGGCTTAATAGAGTTTGTAGAACTTGTGTGTTAAAAGAGAATCTATGAGCAAAGTCAAATGGATTGACTATGTCTACAAACCTATTTTATGAAAAAGAAGAATTGGGAATAGAGTTGACTATCTTGACTACATATTAAATCATCTATCTAAAGAAGAAAAATATACTAAGTTGATAGATCTAGTCACATGTATCTGGATAAGACCTACATAGATAGTTAGATAAGGTCATTTTGGAGTGACTGTGTGTTAAACATATGTACATACTATTATAACTATATCAACATGTTTGATATAATAATACAAAAATAATAATATATAATATGATGATAAAATAAATACGTGAAAGAAAACCTATAAGGGTTTGATTTACATTGAGTTCAACATAATGTATATAAATTTAAATGCAAATAACCTATTAGTCAATCCTAACTCAGAGAAGATAAATCCTACTTACACTTATAATTGTTGATACATTAGATATTTGGGTTCATGACCAATATGGATCTTTTAGACCTAACTAAGGGATCTCTTACCATAATAATATCACTAAATAGGGTTCCAAAGCCTCTAGTGAAGTAACACCTTGAAATAATGCTAACTAGGTCCTACATTTTCATATTCACTAAATAAATAACAAATAAAATAAAATATAAGCTATTGCTCACCAAATCTTTTGGCAAAAAGTGGTGGTAATAATAATAAAAAATAAACATGCATAGAATATCTATACTCATGTCAATATATGTAAATCCTAAAACATGGGAGAGAAGTTCAAATGTAAATCTATCTACTCTTACAAAGGAGGAAAAAAGTTAGGAATACTTACCTTTGAAGATGAACCCATTGAGCCTCAATAGCTCCCTTGGCCAAGGTGTTTCATAATAGGTTGTTATGGTATGTAAGGATAACAAGGATAAGTTAGCTCTAAGCCTACACAACTTATCTATGCATCTAAAAGACTTCTCCATGAGATAAGATCCATATCTCTAAATAAAGTATTGAAACCTTAAGAAATGATACTCAAGTAAAATGGTGGATAATCAAATGCACAATAAAATATTCTTATTCAAGTATATATAATTGAATCTAACCATAAAACTTTCCATAATTTTAGTTGATAGGTTAGACCCAATTCAACTTTATATCATTATTTGATAAAAAAAATTATGTTCCAGTCTAGGTTGGCTAAGGCCAACCTAGACCCATAATGTTCTTTTATAAAATTAAATATAGGGTCAACCCAGGCCAACAGTATACTATAAACTATTAACAAGGATTTTAGGCTTAGGAAGGTTATAATTTTACTTAAAGGACTATGTAAGAGAAGTGTTAAAGCTTCAATAAGTGTATAAGATTTTTTTGTGTAGATATCAAGTGGTAGTAGAGGGGACAACAATCATATGAAGCACCAATGGTCTACCCACCCCTTTCTCAGTGTACCCTTTAAGGCATGCACTCAAAGAGATTGAGACTCGATGGGTTCCTAAAAGAGTTAAAGAATCAATAATTGATAAAGTTTGAAAATATTATGTGTATACATATTTTGTAATGAGATAATTGAGGTTAAGTATAATCACATCCTGTAGTGGTGGCTTAATAAAAGGAAGACCATAGTCCACCATGAATGTGTCATCATAGTAAATAATAGTAGGAGGGAGTATAATAGTCTCTAAAGATATGATATGAATATTATTAGGAGTGATATATATCTCAATAGGATCTCTAAAAAGAGACTGTAGCATACTCCAATCATTATAAGGACATGTTGTGTGTTCCACATGGAAATGAATATCTAGGGAAACATGTAACCATTAGGTACCAATAACTTTATCACAAGTGTTAGCCCACTTATTATATTAACCCAACTTAGAAGGTAAGAATTTGTGCATATAAAAATGGATTATAATTCTTACTTTTGAGCAAGTGTTCCATATATGCATGCCGAAAATCATAGTTGGTGTTTCCAAGAAGAACCACTAATGTATAATCAACTCTCCTTACCTTCTAGTATCTCTCAAGTGGAGTTGACATGACTAAGAGAATACAACAAAGAATTGAAATGATAAAAATATTGTACAAGTGATCATGCAATCTTAGCAAATAAACATTAGAATCTACTAACAAAGTGTTCAAGAATGTGAAATTAGTATATGTAAATGACACCAAAGTGTCACACAAGTTGAAGACACTAAGTGTGCACATAAGAGACAAATTAGAGCCCACAACAACCCCTCTAAGATAATAAATAATGACCCCATGTGTTTTTAAGTAACACAACACGCTTAAATGTATGGACATCAGACTCAATTAATAATTCATCCAAACATGGAAGTGAAAATGGTACATAAGTGTCAATGCACATCTTAGAAAATGGACATAAAACACAACTAAGAATGTATCCAAATATGATCAATTAGTGTAGTTGACACATGGAAAATAAAACATATGAAATATTAGGACATACGACTCTATTAATAATACATCCATAAGGAGATTACAAGTGTGGAATAATGAGCAAACAAAGAGATAAGGAGAAGAAAGTGGTTTGCTTATGAGAGGGTTTGTCCACTTGTCAAACTAAGCCTCACCCTACATATTCAACTAGGGAGAGAACATAGGTATATGACCAATAAAAATAAAATTCCATAATATCTTCCTTATATCTCCCAAATACAATATAACCCCCAAATTTAGAAATTTATAATTTTAGTGATATTACAATAAAAATGGGACTAATGGATTAGGAATGAAAAATATGAATTTTGAAGAAAACATCACTTGATTCAGAGTTACCAATCAAAAGTTATTATAATTTTGGTTTTCCCATCATTAATGGCCTATTTTAATTAAATTTGCATAAAATATTAAATACACTAAGGGATAAAATATGGGTATAGTGTTAAGCATATGATATACTAAGAGGGGGGGTGAACCAGTATATCATTTATCTTATAAAAATTTCCCTTAATCAAATTCCACTTAAACAAACATTCAAGATATGCAATAAAACTAAAACAATAAACACCACACAAGATAGAGAGAGACACCAGATTTAACGTGGAAACCTAATGTGGGAAAAACCATGGAGAACAATCTCAAGTATATGAATGAGCACCAACTCAAATAACAATATTTGCAAGCACCAACTTGCAAGAGCACCAACCCCTTTGGTAAGCACCAACATAGCCACTATTCATGAGCACCAACCCATAGGAGCACCAACCCTTTTGTGTATAACACACAACTATCTCTAAATGTTTCTATCTCAACAAATGATAGTTCATTACAATATCTCTTTCCTCTCTCACCTTTGCTCTTCTAAGCTAGATATAACAAATACAAATCTTACTCATCTCTCCCATTACTCTTCTAAGGTAGATATTAAAATATCAAATCAAACTCTATCTCACACATTACAAATGGATTCTCAAGCCTTTATTTATATCTTTCCAAATGACCTTTGGCCTTTCCCCTTTGTGACCCTTCAATCCTCATGGAAAATGGTGCCAAAATAATATGAACCTTCATATCCTTACCTTTGAAAAGTCATATGGTGACCCTTCATAACCAAAAGTATCCTTTCTTCTTTTGTCTTTATCTTGGTGAATTTTCATATTCCTCAAAGTTTCCCTTCATAAAAAATTGTGCCCTTCCTCTTTTGTCTTCATTTGGTGACTCTTGGAATTCCCCAAGATGACTCTTCATGGGGAAATGCATCCCATTCTTCTTTTGTTTTTACCCCATGACTCTTTGAATTCTCCATTGGCCTTTATCACCAATAATGCTAGACCTTTGACATCAATGATAATATTTCTAAAAATCTCCCCCTTTGTCATTGATGGCAACCTCAATCCTAAAACTGCCACATCCTAAATCCTACACATACTATCATCTAAAAAACCTACAGTAACTCCCCCTTACTATAGCAACCTATGTCTACTTTGTATACCTATTTCTGCACCTATACCTATACTTTTTATTTTACCCCTTTGACATCAATGGCAAAGGGCCTACCTGGAGCTAACACTTAGCTCTCCCTCAATTAATGCAGAACCTCAATGGTAAGAAGTAATAAAAATTACTCCCGACTTCTCTTATATATCTTTGAATGTGTCCTTTAATCGTACCTTTGAGAAGATATATGATAATACATATAAATCATTACCTATCCTTTAAGCATCTGCAATCAATTCATTTGAATCTTTTCTTCTAATCTCACAACCTTTTGCATAAAACTTTAATGTGTATCCCTAATCACATATTTGACTAACATTCAGTAGATTATGCTTAAGATATTTTACATACAAAACATTCTTAGTCTTGGTTTTACAATTATCCAAACTAAAAGTACCTTTTTTGGCTATCCTGGCAGTGGTTTTATCTTTGAATTTCACTGTGCTACCATTGATCTTCTTTGGAGTTATGAACTTACTCTTATCTCCTATCATATGCCTCGAACATCCGCTATTAATGAACCATGGCTAATATTCATTTCTTACATGAAAAGCTATCTGAACCATCATAGAATCTTCAAGTTGTTTCTTTTGCCATGAACATGTTTGAACCTTCTTCTTAATGAGTGGAGCCTTGAAACTCTGGTCCTTCTTGACTAAATCTACATGAGTTTCCTTTTCCTTATTTTTGAAATTGTTGGCTTTTTTTTCAACATTCTAATTTCTTATGACCATATCCATTTGAAACACTTTAAAACTTTTAAACACTACATATGCAAGAAACATTCTAATAGCCTCTAACCTTAACACTGTTGCAAAATTTTCTTCAAAATATATTCCCTCAAATGATATATTAATCTGCCAACTCACCTTCTTGTCATGCAACATAGCCAAGACCCAAAAGCATCCACCATGCTTTAATTTTTCTTAAAAGTGTCTCCTTGAAGCTTAGAAGAGACACCCACACAAAAGGGTCTTAGAAATAAATCTTAGGAGATTCCCACATCTCCTTTGTTTTTTCCTTATGTCTTTCTCTTAGAATCCATTTAAGCATGTCTAACTTGTTTGACTTACTAACCTCAACATTCATGATGTTTTTCATCTTATTAACTCTTGTAATTATCTTATCTTGACAAGGATCTTGTTTAACTATAATAAGAGATTTTTCACAGTCCTTCCTATTTGATTCTTTATCTATTATAGCAAGTAATTTATTTTCACTCTTAAACTCAACCTGATCAACCTTTACTATTTTAGGTCTCCAAACCTGAATTTGACTCTTCTCATATTTTCTAGGGTCTCTATATCCTTTGACATACCTTGAAGATCTCTTTACTTTATTTGGACACAATTTAGCAATATGGCCAACCTTATGACAACAAAAATAAATAACATTTTTCATACCTTTTTCTTGAATGTGACTGAGATCTCCCTTTGACTGATTGCTTCTCCTCATACATTCTCTTGCCCTATGACCAACATGATGAAAAATAAAACAATGGCCATGAAAATAATTTGAAAACTTAAAAGCATTGGGCTCCCTGATTGGCTTCTATAATTTACCTTCAAAACTTTCATCCTTCTTTCCTTGGACTAATATTTGATGATCTTTCTCAACCTTAATTATAAGCTTCTCATGATTATCATTTATGTAACCTAACTCAACCTTCAATTGATTACACTCTTCTTCTTTTGATTTCAAACTTGAATGTACAACTTCTAGTTGATTCTTAAGATCCTAAATAAATATCTTAGTTTCTTTTACTTCTATAGCCAACTTAGAATCCAAGATACACACCTATTCCTTAAAAGCTTCAACCATAGATTTTAACTCTTGATTCTCCTTCTTTATCTACTTGGCCATCTTATGCTTTTCTTTGATCTACCTTAATGCTATAAAACCTTTTCAAAAGTAACCTACTCTGATACCAATTGTTAAGCATGAGATATACTAATAGGGGGGGTGCATTAGTATATCATATATCTTATTAAACTTTCCCTTAATCAAATTCCACTTAAACAAACATTCAAGATATGAAATAAAACTAAAACAATAAACACCGCACAAGATAGAGAGAGACACCAGATTTAACGTTGAAACCCAATGTGGGAAAAACCATGGAGAACAATCTCAAGTATATGAATGAACACCAACTAAAATAACAATATTTACAAGCACCAACTTACAAGAGCACCAACCCCTTTGCTAAGCACCAACATAGCCACTGTTCATGAGCACCAACCCATAGGAGAACCAACCCCTTTACTGAGCACCAACATAGCAATAATTCATGAGCACTAACCCATAAGAGCACTAACCCCATTGTTGAGCACCAACATAGGAACAATTTGTGAGCACCCAACCCATAAGAGCACCAACCCCTTTGTGTATACCACACAACTATCTATCAATATTGCTATCTCAACAAATGATAGTTCATTACAATATCTCTTTCCTCTCTCACCTTTACTCTTCTAAGCTATATATAACAAATACAAATCATACTCATCTCTCCCATTACTCTTCTAAGGTAGATATTACAATATCAAATAAAACTCTATCTCACACATTACAAATGGATTCTCAAGCCTTTATTCATAGCTTTCCAAATGACCTTTGGCCTCTCCCCTTTGTGACCCTTCAATCCTCATGGAAAATTGTGCCAAACTTTCATGACCCTTCGTATCCTTGCCTTTGAAAAGTCATATGGTAACCCTTCATAACCAAAAGCATCCTTTCCTCTTTTATCTTTATCTTGGTGACTTCTCATATTCCTCAAAGTGTCCCTTCATGATAAATTGTGCCCTTCCTCTTTTGTCTTCATTTGGTGACTCTTGGAATTCCCCAAGATGACTCTTCATGGGAAAATGTGTCCCATTCTTCTTTTATCTTTACCCCGTGACTCTTTGACTTATCCATGGGCCCTTATTTTGTCTTATATGCAACCAAAAATATATTTGTTAATATTAAATAAATATTAACACACATTAACCAAGATATAACTATTACAAACATCATTAAATGCAATGGGGCCTTTATCACCAATAATGCTAGACCTTTGACATCAATGACAATATTTCCAACATATAGCCTTTCATAAATGGGCTAGAATCAAACTAATAACCTCCTCAATCACAACACTAAGCCTAAAACAAACCTTCTACCCCCTCACTTGTGCAACTAAGGGAAAAAATTTCACTTAAGTGGCACAAATAAAATAATCTATTTTAAAATAATATGTTATAATTAATAAAACAATCATGTGAATTTAGGTCATAAGTTATATATCTTCATTTTGAATTATTAAAAACTTAGTTTTTATTACTTTGAAAAGGTACAACTACCAAGATGGATAAGTTTCACATTTTTGGGTGCCCCATGGAAGCCCATGCCCAAAGTTTAAGTGTCATAGTTTAGTAGACTAGGTAAATCAACTTAGGATCATGCCAAAAAATACCAAGAACATATCAAAAGCTTAAAACCCTCATTTTCAATGTACTAGCTATGGAAAAGTGTCACGTAGGTCTATGTATGTTGAAATATTGATAAGTGGCATTAAAAAGTGGTGTTTTAGGTCTAAATATGGTACCCTAGGTTTTTAGAAAAGACTCCTAGGCAAAAAATGGTAGCTTGGGTGAGTTAGGGTTATAACAATGCCATTACTAGAGGATCAAGTAGGTATATAATAGATCCAAAAACCCTTATAGGCCATGGATATGCCAGTAGTAGGTCCAAAACATTCTAGTAATAGGTCTAGTAATAAAGCTCATAAATGTGCCAGTATCAGGTCTAGTAACAAGTCCAAGCTCATGGATGTGCCAATAAAAGGTCTAATATTAGGTCCAAGCATTCTTGTAGTAATAGTTCCAAGTGTCCTTATAGTAATAGGTATAATTATCCTTGTAGTAAAATTTCCAGGTATCCTTGTAGTAATAGGTCCAATCATCCTTGTGGTAACATGTTGAGTGGTGCCCCAATGTCAAATGAATATTTTTTGAAGTCAAAATAAATCATAAAAAAAACCCTTTCAGCTAGAAAAGAAAGATATTTGGAGTTGAATATGCCATATAAAATTAAAAAACCAACTATACATATCAAAAAGTTGTAGGTATGAAGTTACAAATGCCACATTGAATTTTATCAATGGAGGCAATATGCTTGTACTACCTATAAAAAAAACTTGACCAAAAAATGAGTTGTATCCCAAAAATGGATATGTAATAATATTGTTTTTTGAATAATAAAATCTCATAGATATAATAAATGAATAGTTAACTAAAACTAAGCATATGTATATCAAGATGGATTTGATACCATATCAGAGATAATTCCAAGATCATTGATAAAATAAATGCATGAGTTCCATGAGTGATGCTTTACACATATTGCTCAATGGAAAAATAGACAAGCATACATAGACCATAGGTAACTAAAATCACACAAATGAGATCATTACAATAACAAGTTGTCATAATTTACTTTAACACTCTATAAATAGCTCATAAAATGAAGATGCACAAATAGGAAAGAAATGTAGTAACTCCTCCATAAAAGGTCTAGAATAGGCATGTAATTTCTATGAAAAAATAATCAAAGAGTAACTCATATGACATCAGTACACCTAAGCAAGTTAATCCAATAATTTTAGGAAAACACCATGTGTGTGTAGAATAATCCTAATAAAATAATAAAAGGAAAATAATATCCTACACTAACATCTCTAAGATTTCAAGGCAAAGTGAGGCAAAATTAAGATCTTCACACAAGACCAAAGGTAAGTAAGCATTTAAAAATCATCTAGAAAGGAAAGCATAGAAACTTGTAGTAGAATAGACTAGAAACATTAATAAGGGAAGTACTAGTATAAATAAGATATTACCTATTGATATAAGTGTTTGAGATTTTTTCAGTAGCATCTTGATAGATTTTGAGATCCTCTATCCTAATCCAAATCATTACATACCTATTATAGACTCATTTTTATGACTTTGACAAGGTATTGAGTATTATAGATAAAAAAATCATCTAAGTGCCTGCTCTCCCTTCTTTGTTTGGTCATTTTTATATTAGTAAGTTCAATCAATCTCTCTTAAACAATTCAAATTTCTATGA
>JARHVA010000758.1:165000-250000 GCA_037957365.1 Torreya grandis
ATGTTATTTCTTCCTTTCTTGAAAAAAAATGTTGTTATTATTTAAAAAATATGTGACTTTATTTTATCTTCTTTAGAAATGAAATGTGATGTTTCTTTATCTTATCTATAAATTTAATGGGTTAGTATTCCTTCTTCCCTTGAAAAAAAATATGATGTTATTTTCTCTCCTTTACATGATGCTTCTATGAAAAATAAAAATTGATGCCATATATATGCTTCTAGAAAAAAAAATTGATGGTATTTTTAAGTCATGCAATGATGTTTCCACAGAGTGTGATTCCAAGATATGCAATGATAAAAATATTTTTTATGAATTTATTATACCTATGTTTAGAGTATATGGTGATATGAATGAATTATTTAACACTGATACTATCCCTACTAGCCATATCATCTCTATAATGCATGTCATGGGTGAGATTAAAATGCAGGTTATTTATTTCACTTTAAAATCTAAATCATGTAATGCTAATATGAATAATAATTCATCTTAGGAAAAGTTATAACATGAATCATATTTAATTACAATTCTCCCAAATGGTTTGTGATGCCTAAATTCCAATTGTTTGATGATCATGGATATTCTAACAATCACTTGAATAAGTATGTGTTTTATTTTGAAAAATACTTAATTAATGGAATAATATTATTAAAATATTTCCATAAAGGTTTAGAAGGAGAAGTTGGTAGTATCATATTTATAGTGGTAATTATCTTTCCTTAAAAATATATAAATTTTTTTATTATCCAAGTTTAATAATAAGGTTAATAAATTCACATTGAAATATATTTAAATCTTAAAATAAGGTCATGATGAACTTATTGAAGATTACATTTTAAAATTTAATAATACAATACATTTTTTAATGTATCAACCCTTAGTTTTGGAAAAGAAATTTATATTTATCAAGGGTCTTATGTCTCAAATTAATGAAATAGAATTTTATGTTTTTTATCCTTATTTTTAGGGACTATACATTTATATTTTTACCTATACCTCTAATCTCACGTGTGATCCACATACGCCAATAACTTCAATTGATACAAGAGCATATACACTTAATAAAGAAGTTCCACATATGTAATTTAATCCAATTATAACACCTCTTGAAATAAAAATCACAATCAAGGTCCTTAATAAAATAAAATATTCAAAGAGCATGGTTTATAAGGAAAAAAACTCACTTGAGTTTACCTATTTTAGGTAAGAATTGACCAATTAACTTTGATAGTTTAGAATATCAACCAAGGGTTATTATATATTTTTTATTGATAATAAATTAATCATCCTTCCTTCTAACTATTATACCCCTCACCATTACCTTGAATGAGTGGGGAAAGACCATTTTGAAATTATCATTGTATCAATGGATATAGATATAACAAATGTTACCCATTGTGATACAAGATTGAACAACTTGTGGATATATAGTTTATTATATTTTGTATAGTTAACAATATGTCAATAAGGTATCACTCTACACCTAATTATACTAATAATTATATTAATGTTATTTTATCCTAGGGCACTCCTCTTAAGGATTCAATGGTCACTCAAAATTTTATGGACTATACTACTAGAATAAGATATTCTTATATCTCACATTTTATAAGAATTGATCTTTCCCAAGGAATTTCTATAAAATAGCCAATGGTCATTTAGGCCTTTATTATAAATGAATATATATATATATAATGTGTTATTGTATATTATAATTCATCATTTAATATTTATACAATTGTATATCTTAATAAGTTAGGACATGATGACCAAGATTTATAGAATAAACATACTTATGAGGATGTCATGGGGCACATTACTATACCAATTTATATTGGGCCAAAGACACTAGATATATTCTTATATGTGAATAATGATATTACAAAAATGAAATGTGGCATTGGGCCAATAATTATTACAATAAATGGGAGCATTTTTTAATAACTTTATTATGATTATCTCATGTCCTTTCCCGTAAGTTTTGATTACATATCAGAGATATAGAAGAAGTAAAAAGAAGAATATAGTTACATCTCATAATACACAAGTGTGGATACAAAATATAAATAAAAAATTAAAATTTAAAGCATTATAACAAGTAATGAACGCTATATAAAAAGATCAAGAAAATAAACCATTTCAAATCATCATGGGACAAATACATTAGCTAGTTTTAATTATTCATTATATTGAGTCATAGAATTATTTCCAAGTGGTTGGCTAGAGGAATTTTTAGGGGTGTCATAGGTTAGTTAAATTAAATATGAAATTTTCTTAAATTCCATATCATTTATGCATTTCATCTATGTATTTATAAAGGAACAAAAATACATAGGAAATTAAATAACATATAACATTATATTATAAATTAATACAAAAATACAACATGGAACATAAAATATAACTTCATATATATATATATATATATATATATATTCAAATTACAATAAATGTTAATACTCATAAATATGTTAATTAATAATGGAGAATGCTTACTCTATCTCATGGAATCATCCTCACATCCTTAGACCTATATCTACTTCACAATGATGCACCACTATCCTCACAATGACCTCAAGATTGATATCTACTACATCTCTACCAATCTCATATATAAATAGTTAATCTAAATCCCACCATGATCATATTATACTTTATTATGCTCCATCTGAAGTCATATAAAATTTGTTAAAAACTTGACATAAGTCACTACCACCTATTGGTAGAGGCATTTATTCCATATCCATATATGCAAAAGTATGAATATTAAATTGATCAAACAAATATGCATGCATACATGTCATTTCCTCTACTTGATCGAGTAAACTAATTGGAATTTCCATGCTAGTAATATGCATATTTAGTGTATGAATCAAATCCTCAACAATCACATCCAAGTAGGCATCCCCTATAATGTCATATGACATTTTAAAAACATATTATAAACTAATAAAAAAGCATATCACAACATACACAAAATAAAATGCATATGTATACTTACATGAATAGTGATTGCATCAAACTATTGAGTAGCCTACCCTACTCTTCTTCCATTATCCATGTCTACATTAACCTATACCTAAGGTATAACTTCAAGTATGTTTTCTACAATGATAAATAACAAAGGATAATTAACCTTCCTTCACCACAATGTATACTCAATAATACAACCTACATCATCAGTGACTATTATCTATACTATGGGATATACTTCCTTTATAGGTACAAATTTTAAATCTATAGAACTAGGTCAATATTTATCCCCTAGATGTGAAGTTTGCTTATGGGCGCATGCCCAACCATGTTTATTGTAGTGTAGGCACATAATGTTGAATACTAAACTAATAAGTAACATTTTCATACTAGAACCTCTCATAAACACCAAGAAATTGTTTATGCAACTAAAATCTAATGTGTATATGTCCTAACTTTATAACAACCCTAGGCCAACTTGAAACCCATTTATATGGTCTCCACATAATCATCTCATATAAAAACCAATCAAATGAAAACTAATACTCCATAGTATTCTGACCAATACATGCATTATCAACCCACCTCTTATAATATATGTGGATGATCCTAGTCTACACTATGGATCCCCACTATTCATGTGACAACTATATGCTCATACACCCATTCATCAATTGAGTGTCAGATATTAAACATCCACTATAATCCTCTTTAAATACTTGTACAAGTGGGATAATATTATGTGTCTCCAAGAATACCTAATACCACATTCCTCAATATCCTATATAATGTGGTGTATATGATATGATATTAATAAAACACATCCATCAATAGATATAAATAATCCAAATGAATAAAAATAATTACTATAATCATAGAACATTTAATAAAACAATCTCTCATAATAAAATAGTAGTATCACTTGACCTATAATGTGACTCTAGGGCATGTCTAGTGAAGTATCATGAGCACACCCTTTCAGGACCTATCCCTACACACTATGTATAACAACATGAGTGTGTGCCATATGTAATGTCAAGATGTGATAAAAACCCACTATAGTCACTATAATATCCCATGTGTGAATCTATAAGGTGAAATTATTTTCATCCCACCTCTCAACTAATCTAGTCATAAGATGCATGTCATATTCCATAAAACCAACATGAGCAATATGGCCTAACCTTGACCTATCTAGAATGTGTTTCTCTGTATATAATAACATCTATCTTGCATAAAATATCCATATTTAAACATTTAAAAACCTATATAAAATGCATATCACTTTGAAAAAACATGAATATGACATCAGACAAAATGTATATTAATTATGGGAATCAAATATAATCATTCAAAATATCATAACACTAAATTTCATCACCCATGGACTCCTGAATTATAAACTATACCCAGGTGGTAAACATCTCCAATAGAATCTTCAGTGAATATTTAAGGATTTTTTCACCTCCATCATAAGATATACCCCTCCAAAAAAATATTAAACCTAACTCAAAATTCTTTAAAATTAAATATTTTACAAAAAAATAAAATTTGAAATACTAAAAAATGAGAGTTTTTTCAAATTTATGAACTCTAAAGAATTTGGGGTATGTTTTACACACTCTAGTCACTCAAATTGTATCTAAAGTGTGTCTCATCATATATTAATTTTAACACTTAAAGTTCAAATCATAATCAAATAAAGTGAAAATGAGTTGAAAATTCAAAATGGTTAGCCTATTTATATTCTATAGATTTTATTTATAAGTTAAAAAAATTAAATTTTATAATTAACATATTCCAAATTCATAAGTGAGATATCTTGACACATACATATTAATTTTATTCACCATTAGTTGCATTGGAACACACACATGATGTTTTTTTTTAATACATTATATTAGTTTCATGTTTATTTATGATAGTATGCTAAGATAAAAAAACCTACAAACATATATCTAAGACATCACCCTCATAATCAATTTTGCCTTAATTATACTTAATGGGGGTAATTTCATACCTATATTACATTCTAATAAATATTTCCTAAGTAAATTATTACTATCGGTTAACAAGTGAGTCAACTATGACATCATTTAATTCACTTACTAATTATGGCAATCAATATTAAAGCTCAAGATAAAAGTATATAGGATAAAATACAAGTAGTCAAAGACATTATTATTAACAACCCAAGTTTCACCCTATTGAAGGAGAGTGTTTAGTTCTTATTCAAACTTGGACTAACATTAGAATGGCCTAAAGGTGTTGGGTGACCTTAAAACTAGACTAAACCTCTAGATTTTGGGGTTAACTCCCCTGCAACATGACTTTATCTCAATTACTAAAACCTAATACTGATTGGGGTTAAAAGGGTTAGAAAATACATAATTGGAATCTACTATAAGGGATATTAATGCACGTATATTTCTTATTTAGTCAAATTCAAATCTTAAAAACACTAATGGACTAATCATGTACTAAAAGATTATCTCTAAGGCTTCTTATGCAATAGTGATTTACATGGAGGTCATGGTGAGTGGTTTAACTTAGAGGTGATGGGTGAGAGGTCTACTTTGATACACTTCCAACCATTTTACACTTAAAATATGATCACCAACATTTGAAAATTGATATAACCTGCATAAGACAACTCATCAACATATAAGTGTGTCAAGGACATGTCAAGGGAGGATTCATACCACTTATACACATCTAAACAAGAATACACACACTATAATCCAATCATAGAGAAGCTAAAATATTCTATTTAGTAATCCAAAAGGTCAAAAATTTCAATCTTGGTAGAGTTTCCTCATGCCCAAGAGAGGGATCTAAAACAAGGCCTTCAATCTTGAATATATAGTAGAATATAAATGGAGAGAGGGAGCTAAGAGCCCCTAAACTAAGAAATGAAATATTGATTTTGTCCTTCAAATTATAATGCATTATCTCATGATTAATATTTAATTTACCCTTGGAAAGGTTCATGTGAGACATATTTTGGAATTTTAATGAGTCTCAAGCATTCATTATCCCTGATTGGTGGAGTTTAACCAACAACAATGCCTAAATCCTTGCTCAAGAACCCTATATACTAGGTCATGTGTCTTAATTATATAATTGGTCCTTCCCATTGGAAATATAAATTTAATTCATCATTTATTATTCATAAAAAACTTCTAGGACATAGATGAGGTCCTTACATGATCCATGGGTTGTTATAAGCTCTTTGAATGCAAGTTTGACTCCTTCAACAAGCCTAAGCATTAGAAGGAGAGAAGGTATTTTTGGAGTCTTTAGACCTTTCAAAACCTTTGAAACCTTATCCAAACATGAATTGACTTATTCCAACTTGGGAATGTCTTGGAATGTGAGTAGGATCCTTCAAAAGACTTTGTAAAACTCCCATGCATCATTTAGGACTTGTTAACACTTAATTCTTCCTTATAAGCAAAAAAGCAATGGAGAGAGAATGAAGAGTTTTGCATTGGACCAGAAAATAATCCACTTGTATGTATTATCAACATGACATCAGACCTTCAACATGGAATTTGGAACCATCAAGTAGTCTAAAATACATCATTTTGCTTGTTTTAGCACCCCTTCCTTGTAGCACTAAAACCTACAAATCTCTATTTCTAGAAGATTATACAAAAAAATTTAAAACCTAGACACATTTTTTAGTACCATTTATCACCTTAAAACTCCACACAAATTTTAATGATTAGAATCTAAGTGAAAACACCTCATTTCTTCATTGTCTTCTCCAATTAGGCCTAATTAGCCTTCTTAGGTCTAAAAAGATAAATACTAATATTGGAATATCTCACACATGTGAAACTCCAAAAAAACACATTATTAACTTTACCTATGATTTCACCATGCTCCATGTCAAATTTGGTGATCTGGAACATTGTGTAACTATGAAAACCTTGAAATAGTCATTGGCAAGCTTGCCCTTTTAAAGCAATTTCAGACTAGCCTAAACTATTTTAATCATTTGAGAAATTTTGTATATATTTATGAGATTTTATAGGTATAATAATTCTTTAACCACCTCTCCCATTTATTGGCATCACATCATGCTCTCCAAAACCTTGAAAAATTATAGTTTTGTATAAATATGTACAAGTGAAGGTATATCCAAATTTCATGTGAAGAATCCTCAAAGAGTCTAAAATATTTTTTGGTAGTTTTTGGTCCAAGTTATGGAATTTTTTATGATTTTTAGGTCCATCTATACAAACTAGTCATAATTGGGGTTTTAAGAGGGTTTAAGACCTATTTGGGGTCATTTGTTCATGAAATTAGGACATCCAACTAACCTCCTTCCACTTGTAAAACATCCTTGATAGACCACCTAAACTATCCCAAAACTCTTAGATTCTCATGCAAAGTGTGGAAAATGGTACGAGCATCTAAAGTTGCTCTTTAGGTGGTTGTCTTAGCTTTCTTTTAGTGTGAGAGGTGTCAAAAAAGAGTTTTGGGTCTCAAAAATCATTCCCAATTTTGGTAAAAGATCATAAACCTTCAAATAAATCCCCTTAATTATTTTAAATGCTCTGTCAGTGTTCGACATTCCTCTATATGCATTTGGTACACTAGTCAGGGTGCTTGGGGTTTAAGACTGCTTTACCTTTATAAGCCTTCAAGGTCACTTAAAATGAGAAATGATAGGTTAAACCACTTTATAGTGTATTTATATTATTACCTTTCTTTTAACCTACCTTAAAATCCATTCATGAGATCTGGAATGCTTGATTTATGTTCTTGAACTCAACTGAACCTCTAGGTCTCTTGAATAGTCCCTATAAATGGAGTGGACCAGGTCTAAGATAAAATAGTGGATATTTACACTAATTATATGACATTTATAAGACAATTTAAACTTAAATAAACTCATTACCACAAACTTTACCAAATTTCATAGCTAGATCATACCTATAGAGGCCTCAAAACTCATTTTCCCTAAAACTAGATAGGGGGCTTCCTAAGTTTTCAATAGGTCTATGATTGAGCCTTTATATCACTTTTCTGTTTATATCTAAGAATGTTGATAATGCCTTGATCAAGTTATAATATCCTTATTTAAATTATTCATATCATTCTCACTATTTCTTCACAACTCTATACAACCTATCATCACACCATATCTCCTCATCTCCTTCTAGCTTACACTTTGCCAACACTCGTTATAGGTAACAATTTCATTTTGGATGTTTTAGTAGTTATTATAGGTATATATGATAATTTTAACACATTATTTAATGTCACTTAGGATACCAAATTCAAATTCAAACATTAATAGCAACTACTTGAACTTTTTCTTCAGCCTTCTTACACACCTCTTCATCACAACCCATAGGTGGTTATAGGTGTTGATTATGACAATGAGTGCCTTGGAGGTATTTAAGGTGTCATGAATTTTAATTACTAACCTTATCAATAATTTAACTCAATTTAGGTCTTAAAATATCATTTAAGGATTTGTAATAGACCTCGGCTCTTTTCATTAGTCTGTTACTAACCTTTAGCTTGTAGGTGTTGATTTCTTCCATTTGTTGAGTCAACCTTAAAGAGTCTTTGATATTTAGGTTTCATGAACTATAAAAAATTTATACCTTAGTTATAATTTCATAAATATGTATCTATTTTTCATGCACATAAATTAATATGATAGGCTTATTAAACCATATACCTCTACTTCTCTTATCTAACATCTTTATTGAGTACCCATTTTGGCCATGGTTGTAGGTGATCATCTGACACCTCTATATGGATTGTGACCAAGTTGATAAGTTTATTTTCATGATTCAAAATGGTAAAAAACATATATTAATCCATTTTTATACATTTTTCTTGAAGGATCATTAATTTTATCACAACTTTGGTAGAATAGAGAAGAAACAAGGAACACAAGTTACCTTAACTTTCACAAAACTACCTTAAAAATGCTAATAAGGGAAACTAGAGTTGTTTTTCCTTCTCAAATTTCCCCTCGTGACTAGATTCACTTAGATCATTTTGTATATCTTGAATTTTTTGACTATTTATTTCCCTATAGTCATTGATCTTCATTGAGTTTAATCTCCATGATCATTCAAGATCCCTTTACATTTAAGGTAGAACTTTGACTATGTTCCTAGATGTTCTTAGATATTCCAAGCTTTCTTAATGGTTTATGAGATTATACTAAGTCTTTAAACAGGTTTATATCATATATTATCATCTCTTTATCCTTCATTAGGCTTGACTAACTACCTTTCAATTAGGCTACCTATAGGTGCTCTTCTCTCCAAGCTAACTACAAGTCATTCTTGACTATGTTATAGAGTTAGGACTTCATATTACTAAGTAACACCATATTTATTTCATCCTTTTGGTATAAATTATGACCTCAATCATAATACTCTCATTTAAACCCTTAATTTCATCCATTAAGTTATCTTTGACTACCCGTTGTAAGTACTTGGTTGTAGGTGAATATTTACCCTTGGTATGGACTGTAGGAGGTGTGAGGTTATATTGTATGATAGAATGGATCTTAAGTTTATAATTTAGTGTTTGATTTTATTCATGTATCTTCACTTTACTCCTTTAAACAACACCAATCAATCTCTCACCTTAACAAATTACCTTAACTCCACCTCACTTCACTAGGCTAAAGCATGATGGTTGTAGGTCAAAATTTTGTGTCTTGGTTGTCTTAGTGCAAGAAGTGATATTCCATTGTATTAAAATAACCTGATTTAATTTATCACATTTTAAATTTATTTTATTCACCCATCCACCCATAAACTACTTTGAACTCCAATTTCCACTCTATACACTATCTAAGCCAAGCTATATGGTTGTAGGTGACTATCCAAGCTTTAAATAAGATGATGATTAGAAAGGAGGTATGATATGAGTTAATATGATCCAATTTTTTTAAGATATTAAATATTAATTTTTAAACTCCTTCGTTTCTCCAATAACAACCATGATGAAACTTGACCTTCAACTAAAAAACTCAATCCTTGTAAGACTCCAAATCCTATTGTATAAATTGATGACATCCTTGTAGACTACATAAAGTTGAGGTATCTTTGTCTATTAGACAACACACTTACCCTTAAAATTTTAGACTCCTCTTCCATGTGGTCCCTCACTTATTTGGTCACCTCTAAGGCATCTTGAAGTGTCTTCATGAGTTTTTTTTTTAGGTGAAGGTTTCACACTGTATACAAAATGTTAGGAGTTGGGATGTTGTCTTCAAGAGAGGAATATGATCTCTAGACCTTCATTGACCCTCTAGGGTTTTTCATTGGCTAATATAAACATCACATTTTCATATAAATTATTTAATTACATGGAAACAAAAACAACAAACTACCTTAAATTATCCAAAATACCTTAATATTTACTAATAAGGGGTTTCCAATTGTTGTTTCTTGATCAAAGCAATCTCTCCATGATTGAGCTAAAAAAGACTTAATTGGTATCTCAACTTAAGTGGTTTTAAACCATTTATAATACTTTAAACCTTATTTTAAATCACTCTCAAACCACTTAAATATTCTTTGCATTCTAAGTCAAAGCTATGATTATTATAGGTAGTGATTTGTCCACTACGCTCATCTTCACTTGATCTACCTATCACCTCTATGAAATACTGAGCCTCACTGAGAAATGTTTACTTGAGATGAATAATATGACATTATATAATCTATATGAACTTTTAATTATACTCTAAAATAATTCACCTATATTTTCAAGACCTCTACATTATAAAACTATTAAAGATGTTTATTGATTCAAGGCACTTGTCATTACCTCACCTACCAAGGCTTAAAATATTGATATTGACTATAATTATCCATAAAGGATCCCACACTTGATTCTTAGGTAATTCAAATAGGTCAATATTATGTTATATTTTCTCAAGCATGTTCATTATCATTCTCCATGAGCTACTAAACTATAGACCTGATTGGTACATTTAGGCATAATAGGTCCTTCTTGGGTCTTTTGATCCTTAAGTTTGACCTACCCTAACATTTAAAGACTCATATAACCAATAAAAAAATCATATTAAACCTCTAAAACTTGTGTCACCATTTAATTAAATTCACTTCAATCTCTTAAACCTATTAATTACATTTGTAGCTTATCTAAGAGGCTAACTCATTTAAAACCATCCCAAGGAGACTATGCTTAAAATGAAGACCTATTTATATTTTCATGGGTGAATTAGGTGTGAAATGACATAATAATTTATTTTAATACCTCTGGAGATGAATACGCTTTCCTAAAAACTCTAGTTTTGCTCTGAATTTGACCAAAAAGACTACTCACAAGGACAACATAAGAAATAAATTTTATGCTATAAGTATTAGAATGATTTACAATGAAACCACCATGAAATTAGATTAATTTCCTATAAAATCATCTATAAAAACCAATTCTCTCCATTTATTTTTGATCTTGAGAAATAGGTGCGAGAATAAACCCCTCTTAGATGCATAGGCCATAGTGACCTACTATCACTCTTAGTGATTGTTCATAAATAACAAGCCACAAATCTATGAAAAAAATCCTCTTATTTAAATATTACTTGGACCCATAATAATTTAAAAATATTTATCTCCTAACTCTCTCTCTCCTCCTTCTATACTGAGTATTTGAAAACTACCCTTCTAGAGCTACCAAGGAGGTTGATATAGAAGATAAAATGGTTTTATTAGTTTTGAGACCTAAAACATTATCTAAATCACTTTTTTGAAATTTTAATATATAAATAATGTCCTTTAGATTCCTTATTCTTAATTTTACCCTAAGAATTTTATGGATAGCCTCAAAATAGGCTTTTTTAACACTAAACTACCAGAAACACTTGAGAAGTCTTATGAAATTGATAAAAAAAGGTATCCAATGGATCTTATCATGATTGAAGAAGTACATAATCTATTAATAATATTTTTTTTGGTTATATGGGTTGGAATTTTTCCTTTAGAGGCCAAATTTCCAATAATTATCATATAAAATAATTAACAAATTTACTAATACCCAAATTGAAAATTACATTTATTTCACATGGTGGATACAATACTCATTCATTTGGCATAAATCATGTCATATCACATACAAACTTTTGGTCAATGAATTTGTCTATGTTGTTGTTCCCTTTCATATACTACATGATTAGTTATATACATATTTTAACATGATTGAATTGTTAGCTTCATCCATCATATCAAAAGTGGGAGGTAGATGTTGGGTTTTATCCATTGGGTCAAATTTGTTCAAAATTATGCATATATTCAAATTGGTATAACTATTCATATTGATACACTTATTTAGATTGGGTCAAATTATATATATATATATATATATATATATATATATATATATATATATATATATATATATATATATATATATATAGTGATATTTCATAATGTCCATGTCATATATTGAGATAGATCATAATACATATATATTTAGGTGCATATATATTGGGGTATATGCAATACATATGTCACATAGATATATAACTCAAGCTTTTACAAGTTATTAGATTGAGCATATTAACTTAAAAATTATGTCATCCTATATCACATGTTGGCACCAATTGGTTTAGATTTGGGACATGAATGATGTTCATTCACATACTATTATAGTTTTATACTTCTTGTTAGCATAAATTTTATCATATTTGGGACATCAATAGCATTCGTGTATACTTATATAATATTATATTTCAAGTTGGTAATGAAGAACACATCTTGAATCTAAATACATCTACAATAATTGATTCAATTTACATATGATCCCTAGTGTGGGGGCTCCACCCTTATAAGAGCCTAATATAAACTCCCCCATACATATTAAGGATAAATATCAATTAAATGAGAGTATGGTTAAGGTTTTGTGTCTCTAAATAGCCTATCACTTTTTTCAAGCGTTATTTTGAAGCTTGTTTAATTCCCTATCCATGAAGAGAATAATACAAATATCACCTTCTCCACATTAATTAGGTCATTTGAAACCCATGACATCTCCACTTCTCACAACATCAACTCCTCAAATTAAAAATGTTTCATTAAACTATTTTACTATTATATTTCATGTGAACATTGATGGTTGCATGTTCATTACAGGTTCACATGGAGCAAGTTGGACACTTAGGAATCTGTTTTCCCAAACACAAAGTATGGTTACACATGAAGGTGAAAAATATGTGTATCCATTTAATCTAGTATTTGTAATTATAATTAGATACTATATCAAAGGGACTAATTTGAAGACAATTGAATTTAGTAATCATTAGTTATGAATAAGGAACCTATTGACACATTTGTCCTAGTCTCTTATATTTTTCCTTGGTCATTTGATTATATGGTAGTTTTTTACTCTTTTTATTTTTATTTGCTCTATCACATGGATTCAGTCTTATTTTACTTATCTTTGAGTTTTCCATATATTTTACATGGATCCAAAATTTACACATGGTTAATCTAATGTAGGCATCAAGAAATTATAGAAACATCCAATGTATTTTTGGGGTTTCCTTTGGGGTGATTTATATTACACAGTTATTATTTAGTTAGATTTCATTCCCTAATAGTTTTTTAATAAAAAATTAATAACCATATATACACACATAACTTAGGAATTTATGGACAAGAATTTTATTATTATGAAATTTTTATATAAAGTGACCATTACTCCTATCTTATTATTTATTAAAAATCTAAACTTCCTAAAATTTTAACATCTATACATTTATTTTAAATCTTTTGATTAACAAGATTTTTTCCCGAAATCATCAGAAAGCTTAACTCCTAATGAGCGTCTCATTAAACATCCAATCTGGGCTATCATTCACCTTTGTGGGAAGAAAGGTGGCCCACTTTGAAATATAAAGATAATTATTTAGATGCATTATATATATCACATCATTTTTAAATCTCAAAGTTATAAACACCCATAGAAGAAGAGAGTTACACATATCCATCTCCATTAGAGATGACTAAGTAAAGAGAATGGGGAGTGAATAAAATAAGATCAAACCCATTTTATGTTTTGATGTTAAGAGTAGTCTCATTTATAAAATTATGCACAATGTTGGTCTTACAATTTATATGGAAAGATTTATGGGCCACAATCCCAATAATTATATGGTTTAATAAAGCTTAGAGAGATAGGGTGGTTAGGATGAGAGGGGTGGTAATCAATGTTTTAGAGGAGAGTATTGTGGTGGCTAATAGTATGTCCCCCAGTGGTGTTAAGGCATTTAAGGAAAAGAAACATAGGGATGAGGTAATAAGAACATTTTATAAGGATGAGGCTCTAGCTAAGAAGGTGCAAAAGGGATTCTTAAGGTAAATTATCCCATTCCCTTGGTTAGAAATGTGTCTACAAATAATGAGATATCTTATGCTTGAGGGGAAGAAAAGGCTTGTGAATTATCACCATTTCCTCCTACTTAATCATTAAAAAAATAATTATGTCCTTAGTTTATTTTTTTATCTCTTAAGGTATCTTACATATTTGGTGGAGGCTTACCAAAATGACATTTTAGATGGCATCATCCATCAGACCCTAATATTTTGGTGAGGTATTCTAAGTCATTAATAGATAATATTATGGTGGGTGAAGATGATGTTGGCACTAAGTACTATTAGAAGGTCAAGACTAAGTATGTTGAAGAGGATTCCATGAAAGGGTTTGAAAACTCTAATCAGACACTTATCAAATCCATTAATATCAAAAAGGTGATGATCTCAACCAAGACCAAAAGGATAATGGTTATGTTGGATGATGAGGAAGATCTCAAACTGACCAACTTATAGATGGTAACCCATTTGGAGATAAAAATGATCACCTAGACTCACCAATTCTCATTTTTGAGAATAATGAAGATTCATTAGGGGTGGATATAGGAGAATTCAGGACCCCTAAGTCTCATTTAAAAAATAAGGTAGTAATGAGTCTATACAAGGTGAGAGACTAGTTGAGGATGAGGGTCCTAGTAAACTTGAAGGTCAACCTAAAATATTTCCAATATAGACTAAAAATGATGGAAAAGGACATAAAATGCATCATAAATTAAGTCAAAGTTGTCATAGAAGGGATGTCAATGAGAGATAAAGTGGGAAGTAGGGGTGGAAAGGTCTGGAAGAATCCAATGAGCATGCTTAATCTTGAGTTCAATGTTGAACTCAAATATGAGTATGAAAGGTATAAATAACAAGAGGAATATTAGAGGAATCATAAAGATGATACACATAATAGGAAGAGGGAGAAGGTAATGGATCCTGATGAAGATTTAGAGAATCCTCTTATAGCTAAAGGGCCAAGTAAAAATACTAGGGGAAATATGTAAAATAAATAGGCTAGCAATGAAGAAGAAACTTACAACAAATCTAAAAATCTAGGATGAGATATAATAATGGTAGGAGTTTCTTGTAGTTTTTTTATTTTGTGAGCCTTTGTCTAGTTGAGCTAGTTTCTTATAGGCCCCAGGTAGGTTATGTGGGTATTTTAGTGAATCCTAAGTGGGATGTTAGTATTAGTTTGCCCCTATGGGTGGTTTCACACCTACCTTTGGCATTTTTTTATGGGTTATTGGAGCCCTTAAAAACCATTTATTTACCTTATCTAAAAATATCTATTCATCATGCATGTATCAAATGACGGCCTAAGGGGGATAGTGCTAATATTTTCATCTACAAAATTTGGTACATTATCACATTAGTATGATAATTTAATGCATTTTCATCTCTCTTTATACTATTAACAATCAATTCAATGCTCAAATAGTCACCCAAGATTAGCTAAAGTCACTCCACCAAATCCACTAACTATTTTGTAGGTTTTTCCTAACCAATAGTGAAAATATAGGGTTTGGAAAAAAGAGAGTAGAAATGACTATCTACATAGGATCAAAGATCATTAAACAAATAAAATGCATCTACAGATGTAGGAACATAATTTTGAATAGAAATAGATTTGTTCATCTTAGACAATTCTATCAAATAATATACAAATTCATAATTATTAGGCATCTAAGAAATTTTGAAGGCATCTTACATATTTTTTCATAGTTTGTTTCTAATTTGAGTCAATAGAGAGCTATTACAAAGTACACCTAATGACTATAACAAAATATATCAACTAAAACATATTTATATGTAGTTAATTGATTCTTGTCCATTATGTTATAGAATGTTTATATATTTATCATGTGAAAGAAATCACATGTAGTATTCACTTTTGTGTGATTATTTTTCATTATGCAATCTTAATGTTCAAATTTGTATGCTTGTTTAGATACATATATCCAAAATAAGGTAAAAATAAGTTGTGTGTTTCTTATAATACCAAGTCATGGGACCTTCCCCAAGATTATAGATGTATGTTGGAGTCTACTTATAATTTTTGGATATATTTGCCAATCCCTATCTAAGTAACTTAAAAATATTATTTTTTAATCATAGGTGTGACAAAAAATTAAGGATTTTCTTCTTAACTTATACTCAATATAATAACTAGTAGTACCACAAAAATACCTTAAAATGTACTCAGTATCTTATTAGTGGTTATCATGGGATCCCTAATAGAATATTGACACCATATTCATATAAATATTAATATGATTCAAGTGTATAATAATTCCCACCATTTTCCTATTGAGTGCACCATAAAGTAAAGGAAAATAATATTTGGTCAAAATATTAACTCTAGATTGAAAATAAATTAGCATAGACTTACAATCTCCCATGTTGAAGCAATGAAATATGCCTTGAGCATACTTAGATTATTAATAGATATTCATTTCTCAAAATATGAAATCTTAAGAATGATAAAAAAATGTGATAATCCCAAGTCATTCATCTCAAAAAACTTCATTATCCATGATTTCACATCATTAATCTACTTGGTGAAACTCCCTATAATGATTAATTCATTAACATAGAGGACCAAAATCAAGATTTTACCATCTACTCTTTTAATGTAGACTATAGGGTTGAAAGGAATTTGTATAAAATAAGATTTTATTAGAAACATGTCAATATTTTCATACTAAGATTGAGGATTTTATTTCAAGCCATACAAGGTATATTTCAATATACACTCATAGCTAGATTTCTCATTACTAATTGACCCTAAAGGTTGGGACATGTACATTTATTCATGAAAGTATCCATGAAAGAAGATGATTTAAATTTACATATAATGGACTTCCCACTCTTATGTTGTAGCTAGGGATATTACTATCCTGATCAAATTAATTTTGGAAATTAGAGAGAAGGTATTATATTAATCAACACCTTCAGTATGTGAAAACATTTTTCTATAAGCCTACCTTTCCCATCTACTAAATACATAGTTTGGTACACCCACTTGAACCTCACTATTTTTATTCCTTTTTTAACTAGTACCAAGTCCTAATTTATAATATTCTTAAAATAAATACATTTCCCTCCCATAGCTTCCTACCATTCAGAATGCTTACAAACCTCATGATAAGTCTATGGATCCTAACACACTGAAACTATTCCAAGATTTTCCCACTAAACTTATATTTGGATATAAATATATGTGGATATTTAAGATCCACAAGCCATGCATAGACCTACATAAATATTGTGTAGATCCATTTTGATTGAGGTTGTGTACGTGCATTATTAATTATTTGTGGCATAGGAAATGGAAAATTATTTTATGTTAATAATAAATGAACTATTTTTCCCCCTATGGTTTATCATCCGAACTATAGTTAATCTCATAATTAAAATAATCTAAACTACCTTGTTTTAAAAATAAAAAAATCATATCTATCTTGGTAGAAACTATATGCATCTAAATTTACTTGGATATTCTAGCTTGCTAAAAGTCACTTATTTCCCTTAATTATTCTCTAATTAATCCCTTTCATCATTATTTCATCAAACATTTCCTATTCCCCTAGTCAATAATCTAATCCCACACACACACACACACAGATATATATATACCATCCAATATTAATTCCCTTGTTATTTTTTATTTATCACATAAATCCCTCTTATTCCCACTTGTGAATTTTAAATTCACAAAATCACACCTATTCCTAGGTTTCTATACAAGCCTAACCACTAGCCATGACATTATTACTTTATAAAACTAGTCTAATTATCCCTTAATCATCACTAGATTCCCTAATAGAATATAGAACTCTCCACTACCATTATCCTTCTCTATAGAGTTCTCTCTCTAGAGAATTATAAGGAATTTTAAATTCCTTAGAAATCCCTCCTTTCTCTCTAGATTTTTCTTCTTTAGAGGCTTCCAATGAATTTTTAATTCATTACAAAATCACTCTCCCTTGCCTATTTAAACCATGCTTCCTTCCATTCCAAAAAATGAGAATCCAATGAGAAAAATCCATGAAAAATTGGTTCATGCTACCATCTTAGTCTATTATCAAACCAATATCATGATATAAAATCTTAGTCTAAAAGGTAATCTAAAATCCATAATCACATAGTCTTTTTCTTGTTTTGATCCTGATTTAACACACTTAGCCTTAGGATTGAAATGTTGGTTTTGAATGTTTATTTATCTTTGCATTTTTTATCTTATTGGCTCTAGATTTTACTTTTAGATTGATATTTTGAGTAGATATTGATATAATTGCATATCTTTAATCAATTTCTCAAATTTATCATCTCACATTTGGTGATCATAGTGGGAGCCCTCTTTTATGCTAATATTGTGTGAAGTGTGAATTTAAATCTTGTAGAAAATAATTAGGACAAATTTGGGGCTCAAGATTTCCAAAAAAAAAAGTTTTTTTATGTAATTAGTGATTTTTCTCTACAAAAGTTGATTTTGAAACTATTAGTTATGATCTTGCCCTCAATAGTCATGCTTTTCAATCAAACTACCACCTTAAATGTTAGATATTAGGTCGACTTAGCCAAAATTGATTATTACTAGTTGAAATATTATAAAATTTCTTATTTCTAGTTGCAAAATTACAAAATTTCTTGTTGCTAGTTGTAGCATTGCAAAATCGCTTTTAGCTAGTTGTAATTTTGATTTATAATAGTGACTTTCACATACTAAATTATGATTTTTTCTAGTGATAGATTTGTAAATTTTATAATATATAAGCTATTTTATATTATCTTTGTACATATGTCTTACTATTTTTAGAGATGGTTTACTTTTTATCTAACCTTTGTTTTGTAGGATCCAGTTGAAAATTTGATGTTTTGTAAAACTTAAACTAGTCAGTTACGATTTTGAAACAATCTTTATTTAGTCATATTTCAATAATATAAAAGCCTATAAATATCTTATTCTAATAAAATAATAACCTAACATCTCACAAAGTCCATTTAGTATCTATAACATTTTTAAATATTACAATTTTTGCATAGTATTTGAAATCTATTTTAGTCAGTCATGGTATTGATTTAAAGTCATGATTTTGCCTTTGACAATCATGGTTTTGCCCTAATCGCTAGTAGTATGCCTATCTTGGAAAAATCACTTATTTATATTTGTGGTTTTCACATTCTTTCTATGTTTTTCCAAGTTCTATAAGTGATTTTTAACTAATTAGGTACCCAATAACCATGACAGTTTGCTTGTAGTTTACTAAATCGCTTGTCATAATCTATAATTTTGATTCTCTATATGTATTTTTCACAAAAATTATGTATCTATGATTTTACTTACTTCATTAATGATTTTTTATTCATTTTTCCTTTAAATTATCCTTTTTGAGTGCATTTTTAATATCATTTTCAATGAATTTTGAGTCATTCTGAGCATACCATAAGTCCTAAATTACTTTTGGTATTGGGGCCACTACCACTCAACCCCAACCTATACCATGATAGGGATCATTCCTGAGGTACTACTCTTAGACCCTATGAGGGGAACTACCCCTTGATCCCATAAGCAATGCTAACCCTATTGGGGATTATCAGCCCCAGACCCTTGCATCATGGCCCTTCATTCAAAAAAAATTATAGTGTAAAAATAATAATTTTTTTCAATGTTTTTATTAAGTCTTATTAGGCTAACCTTTTATACATAGGTAAAATAAGTGGAAATTTTGGCTTGCTTAAGACTAATAACATCTTATCTTGCAAGACTTTGACTAAATATTGTCTTGTAGGTCATTTTTTTTGTATAACATCTTGTCTTGTAGGCTGCCCCTCAAGATTGATAATTTGAAACTACTAATCACTTGCTTTGTAGGTAGGCTACCTATCAAATATTTTATCATTTTAAAAATTATTTTGTATATATTTTTTATATATCACACTTAATTAATTAGTTAATCTGGTTTTTATCTACTTTTCTATACCCAAGGGCTACATTGGTATATGCTCTCCTCCCTGCATCCTAATGATAAGCCTTAGAGGATCAAAAAACACTGACAGACCCTCCCATTTTTTAAGAGGAAACATGATGTGGAAGTGATACCCATGCACCTACTGTAGTCTTAGGGGTTAGTGACACATATTTCATCATTGTTCATTCAACCACACTTTATGTTCTATTAGAGTATAAAAATTAGGGACAAATGTGGTTAGGCCAAGAAGTTGACCCCATATAGATCTTCTATAAATGGAAAGAGTTAACTCTCTAACCCAAACATCAAAGATCACCCTACATAGATTTTATCCCTATATACCTACTGTATATCAAGGATGCCCTTCGAAAGCTAATCAAACCTAGAATAGGACCATTGGCCATAATAAGTGACTTGATGCCAGAGTCAATATCATCTCTCAAGTGATTTTTAAGTGCAAATGGGCTTACGAGGGCTTAGAATATTTTAAAAAGGGTCACTAGCCTATAACCTCACATATGAATCCATTAGATGGTGTAGTCATCAGGTTATAATCCCAAATTAGTTTACTAGTGATAGGTTTGTGTTTTTCTTGATTTAGTGTTTTTTGTTTTAGACCTATGTTACGTGTGAGCCAAGTTGGCCTTTTACCTAAGACTATACACACCCATCTATGCATTTTTCATATATCATAATATTGTATATCCTTGTCTCATTATTATATCATCTTGTACATCCTCTTGTTTATATTTTATTTATATAATTGTGTACATCCCTTAAAATTATCTCATCTTGTTTCTCATCCTATCTCTCCCCACCCCTCTCATCGTATCCATATCCTAGCTAATCTCTTTCATCTAGAAATAGTCATACCCCTACTTCATCATTATTATTAGCCTAATATAGTCTTTTCCTAACATAGACTTATATATCCAAAACTATTCTTAACTATTCATACCCATCCTTAGTCATCCTTACATTGCATCTTGTCAAAAAAACTTAATCCCTCATCCTAATCATATTTTGTCCCAGCTATACCATATTATCTTATTCATATATACTCATTTTATATAATATAGATCATTTTATATAACCATCCTTATCTTATTCATTTTATATATCTTTCTTGTACATTACTATCCCATCATTATCCCACACCATCATCTTGTCATCTTATCTTTTCTAGTATACTCCCATCACTTAAATACCTCAATCAAGTCTTGTATAGCTTCATATTATTCACTTAGCCTTAACACTAATCATCCCTAGTGTCATATTTAAGACTAAATCCACCTTATTTATAACCAATATTGATCACATCATATTCCTTTTTGTGCCCATATCTTCATATCACCTTGTCTTGTCTTACTTATCCTTAGGGTCTCAGTCTAAACTGGTCATTTGTCTTGACCTTATATAGACTAAACACCTTTTTCCACCACTTTATCCCTTACAACTTAGCCTAGTCATAGTCTAACCCATCCTTGTCATCCTTTTCAATATTAGTCATCTTGTTAAGAATATATTTATATGGTGGTCTTCATCTACATTGGAAAATAACCATTTCCACATTAGGGTCTTGATTCTAAGCTTAATTTTATGTCTAATCAAGTTTGACTCATACCTAAAATCCAATCCTAACATCGTTTCTAATCAACCAAGTCATCTCATTCAAATTGAGACAATCATATTAGTCTTGAGTTAGTCTTATTCTACTCAGTACCTAGTATATAGTAATCTCTTAGGTTAGTATATAGTCTTGTCCTAACATAGACTTATATATCCAAAACTATTCTTAACTATTCATACCCATCCTTAGTCATCCTTACATTGCATCTTGTCAAAAAAACTTAATCCCTCATCCTAATCATATTTTGTCCCAGCTATACCATATTATCTTATTCATATATACTCATTTTCTATAATATAGATCATTTTATATAACCATCCTTATCTTATTCATCTTATACATCTTTCTTGTACATTAATATCCCATCATTATCCCACACCATCATCTTGTCATCTCATCTTTTCTAGTATACTCCCATCACTTAAATACCTCAATCAAGTCTTGTATAACTTCATATTATTCACTTAGCCTTAACACTAATCATCCCTAGTGTCATATTTAAGACTAAATCCACCTTATTTATAACCAATATTGATCACATCATATTCCTTTTTGTGCCCATATCTTCATATCACCTTGTCGTGTCTTACTTATCCTTAGGGTCTCAGTCTAAATTGGTCATTTGTCTTGACCTTATATAGACTAAACACCTTTTCCACCACGTTATCCCTTACAACTTAGCCTAGTCATAGTCTAACCCATCTTTTTCATCCTTTTCAATATTAGTCATCTTGTTAAGAATATATTTATATGGTGGTCTTCATCTACATTGGCAAACAACCATTTCCACATCAGGGTCTTGATTCTAAGCTTAATTTTTTGTCTAATCAAGTTTGACTCATACCTAAAATCCAATCCTATCATCCTTTCTAATAAACCAAGTCATCTCATTCAAATTGAGACAATCATATTACTCTTGAGTTAGTCTTATTCTACTCAATACCTAGTATATATTAATCTCTTAGGTTAGTATATAGTCTTGTCCTAACATAGACTTATATATCCAAAACTATTCTCAACTATTCATACCCATCCTTAGTAATCCTTACATTGCATCTTGTCAAAAAAACTTAATCCCTCATCCTAATCATATTTTGTCCTAGCTATACCATATTATCTTATTCATATATACTAATTTTCTATAATATAGATCATTTTATATAACCATCATTATCTTATTCATCTTATACATCTTTCTTGTACATTACTATCCCATCATTATCCCACACCATCATCTTGTCATCTTGTTAGGATTGTGGAGCTAAAAGCTTCACTGATGCAAACAGGAGAGGAGGTTGCTGAAGGTTGCTGAGTTGTAGAGAAGTTGGGGTCGGTCTGATCAGCCGACGTCGGCAGGATAGCATTGAGAAGCAACCAACGTCGGTCATATATCGGCCAACGTCGGTCACCTCCAGGCAGACAGGGACCGACGTCGGTCGCCTGTGTGGTTCGGACTGCACTTGTTACGGGCAGTTAGCTAACGAACCAAGTGTTTGCATGAAGAGATCTAATTATAGACTGAGAGCTGCGGATCTAATTATTGTAATTAGATGTCTAATTATTGTTTGATGAGATCTATATAATAGACTCATGGTTGTATTGGAAAAGTGGGCTAGTTTGAGTTGAGCAAAGTTTGCTCCTTCTGTGTGTGAGGTGAGCAAGTGGGTTCCTCCTAGTTCCACAGCAGTACCAGGTGTGTTGGTGCTGGTTCGGAGAGTCAGCTGGATTCTTCAGGAGTGTAGGATCTTGGTCATAGTTGCATGGCCTATATAGGAGATCTACATGGTAAGTAAGATCATTGATCTGCAGGTGTATGTGTATGCAAGGTCAAGGTTCATAGGTGAGCAGAATCGTTGTTTGATTTGCAGGTGTGTAAGGTCATATAGACAGCAACACAATAGGGAGCAGTATCAGGCAAGATCTACTTGGAGTACAGGTGTGTACTCAGATAGAGCTAAGAGGAAGGCAAGGGAGTTCCTTCCATAAGTATGGTCTGTTGAAGTGCAGGTTATTGCAGGTTCATGGGAGATCTACTTGAAGTTCCTTGAGTACTTGTGGAGCACGTGGAGTGCTTGTGGAGTGCGTGGAGCACTTGTGGTGTGCATGGAGCATGGGAGGTGAACACCAACTCTGTATTTGAGTTGGGTGTTGGGACCTGTGAGAGGGAGAGCTTTGGGGAGAAGATTTACTGTTCACTTGAGGTGTGGGAAACCTCTGTAAGGTGGTGGAGAAGAAGTGGCATCTTCTTTATTGTATTCTTTTTTGTATAAAGTGTTAATACAAGTTGTGTATTGTCTCTCATATGTTGTGTTATTCTGAATTCTAGTTACTTGGTGAATCTGGTTATTTCCACATATTAAGTTGCTTGAAGTTTGGTAATCAACTGTATGCTTTCGGTTTCGCATCCTGACAAGTGGTATCAGAGCATGTTTGTTGTTCTAGATTCCTGACAACAAGTCAAAAAAACTTAATCCCTCATCCTAATCATATTTTGTCCTAGCTATACCATATTATCTTATTCATATATACTAATTTTCTATAATATAGATCATTTTATATAACCATCCTTATCTTATTCATCTTATACATCTTTCTTGTACATTACTATCCCATCATTATCCCACACCATCATCTTGTCATCTCATCTTTTCTAGTATACTCCCATCACTTAAATACCTCAATCAAGTCTTGTATAACTTCATATTATTCACTTAGCCTTAACACGAATCATCCCTAGTGTCATATTTAAGACTAAATCCACCTTATTTATAACTAATATTGATCACATCATATTCCTTTTTGTGCCCATATCTTCATATCACCTTGTCTTGTCTTACTTATCCTTAGGGTCTCAGTCTAAACTGGTCATTTGTCTTGACCTTATATAGACTAAACACCTTTTTCCACCACTTTATCCCTTACAACTTAGCCTAGTCATAGTCTAACCCATCTTTGTCATCCTTTTCAATATTAGTCATCTTGTTAAGAATATATTTATATGGTGGTGTTCATCTACATTGGCAAACAACCATTTCCACATCAGGTTCTTGATTCTAAGCTTAATTTTGTGTCTAATCAAGTTTGACTCATACCTAAAATCTAATCATGCCATCCTTTCTAATCAACTACATCATCTCATTCAAATTGAGACAATCATATTAGTCTTGAGTTAGTCTCATTCTAGTCAATACCTAGTATATATTAATCTCTTAGGTTAGTATATACCCTCATCAAGTCCTATATCTTGTCATAGCTCACTCATTTGAATCTATTCTAAATCAATAAATGTCTAGCTCACAACCTAAGTTTGTCTACTTCATCTTATCCTACTTAATCTCACATCACATCATATTAACATTAGGTCAAATTTGAGATTAGATTAAATCAAGACTTTTGTATAAATCTTATCCACACATCTCATCTTCATCCCTTAATGTTTCTATTCAATCCTCCACACCTGTTGATTGAGGTTAGAAAACCACATCATCCATACTTTCTCCCATATTGATCCATGGCATTTAAAATAGATTTGGTTATTAACCTAATTGATAAATTCCTCATGGATAATATGTATACATTCCTTTCTCACCTTGTTAATATAATCACTCCATGTTCCACCAAATTCAACCTCATCCACCCAATATTACCTCTAGTCCACACCTATTCACGTCAGTCTACTCTTAACCTCTATACTACCTAGTCTCATTAAAAACCTTCATCCACCTATCATATATAGTTATATACCCCTTCATACACTATTAAAAGTAATCCTAACCTAGAAACACCTTCTGCTACTAGTTTACCCACCCAATTGTGGAAACAACCATCTAGTCTAAAGTCCAAAGATTCCACATCCAAGTCAAAAAGTAAATGGAGGCCCTATACTCTTATTATATCCTTATAATTCCTCTTAAAATAAATTATTAATATTTACATGATGGTCTATCCACCCATATGACATCTTAATCCCACCAAGCTTAATCCCTCTTAGTATAAACCTAACTAATACTATGTATATCACTAAACCTGGGGCCATACCTTTAATCGATGTTGTAATTTCTAGAACTATGTCCAAGACCTCATTCACCATCATAAAATTTGAAATCACTATCGAATCAGATGGTTTTACATCTAAATTTGAAAAAGAAGAGGAATGGCAATATTCCATTCAGAATCATGATCAAGCCCTTCCCTTTCCAAGAAAGGTTAAGCCACCAAATCCATCTTCCATGGTCCCCTCATATTTGACAAATCCTCCATTGAAGATGAGTCTATTCTCCATGAACCTAGACCTCCGTTCTCTAATTATTATTTCTTCCATGTACATGTCTTTAGTAAATCCATTGTCCTTCCATCATCTTCGTCACCCATCATATCAAAGACCTAGTTTTTAGAGGTCACTTGCAAATAATGAATCTTCCACTAATAGTATTACATCTTACACATCAGAGTCATTATTGGAGTTAACACCAACCTTATCTATATAAGGATCATGTTCAACACTAATATACAAGTTATATTCCTCATCAAAAATATCATCCTTCAAAGATATTTCAATAGATGATGACTATGCCTATATTTTTGAGGATAACTCCTTTTAGATGTCAACCAATGACAAGACATATGTTTTGATCCTAATTGGGATGATGAGGTCATAATAGAGTTATTACAAGCTTTATCTATTTAATATACTTAGATTAGATCTAATCTTACATTAGATGTGTGTCTTATGGATAGTCTCAGGATCCTTTTGTTTATCTTGAGGATATTTTATCTGATGTCAAAATAAGATCTCCTAAAAACCCCTATGAGGACCATGCTAACCCACCACCACTCATTAACCTCATCATACCATATTCCCCACCTTAATCCATCAAAGACCTCTTTATTCTTATCAATGATCATTTAATCACCTACCTCCATAGGGATGAATAGGAACATACATCATTGGATTCTTCCCTATGTAACATAACATGTGCCTAAAATACAAAGGTCAAAGACTATATTCAAAAATTCATACATGATGATGAAATCACCTTTGATCTAGTAAGTTAAAATTAAGAAAAATCAAATCATTAGCCTAATAAAAAAGTGTATTCCCTTAGTGAAAGCCTCTTTGAGGCACTAGGGGACCATCAAAGACAAAATAATCATCATCTACCAATTCAAAGTTCAATCTCCTCTAGTAAATCCCAATGCCAGGTACAAGAGGGTAGTCGAGATATAATTAAGTCTAAAAATCAAAATAATATCAAAATAGTATCAAGATGGCTAATAATCCTTTAATTAATTGGATCAAAGAAGAATTACCAAAAATTCAAAGTGTTTTAGATCTCTTAAAATATTTTTTCATATGGCACCAATCAACTATGGAACATCTAACATGTACAACAATGTGTGCAAATGGTAGTCCCACTTTCAAATCACCCATCACACCTCCCTCTTATGATCTTATCATACATTAAAGACCTATACTCCACCATCAAATCTAGACCCTAAATTAATCCATTCTACACCTCACAAACCTGGGCAATATTATCTCTTATAAGGGTGATGAAGATACCTGGTATAGATGTCTAGAGGGGCCTTAATCAAGAATCAATGAAGGTCATAAGGACATTAATACATCTAGCATTAAAAAAATGATCCCAATATCACATATTCCTAGAATAGGTATTCACCAAAAATCATCAAAATGTTGAAGTTCATGCATCTTGTACCTATATCTAATAAATTGAGATGCTAAAAGTTAAAAAAGTCAAAAAAATAATTCATCCAATGGTGAATACTAGTCTTCTAGTACCTTAGGAAAGTACCATGATGAAAAATAGTTTTTGGTGTCATGGTAAAATAATATATTATCTACATTATACCTCAAAACTTGGGGGAAAAATCCATCCTTATTAATCTCATCCTTTTCTATATTATCCCTTTGTCCACCATCTACCATCATTTCGTATATCCTATTATGTCCATCCTTTCTTCTAGTCTTGACCTTCATAACGGAATAGAATGTCTTGAGAAACACTCTTAAATCATCTTGGTATATCCTTGAATGGATACTCAGGCAACTAGATATCTAGTTCCTTCATGATGTGGTTGTTGGTAATACCTAGTCTATTCTTCCTTGGTCCTCATTCCCTTTTCAACCTCACCCTTATCCATTTTTCATCCCATCCATTATTCCATCTATCTTTATCCAAGTTTTTAGTCTTGGTATTCCCTTTAATATTAACCCCCTTTGTGTACTATACATACATATCCCAAAAGACCTAAAATTTTAAATATTATAAAAAATCCCTAAAAGTTATAAAATTTATAAAAATCTAAAAACCAATAAGTTGTCTTGTCTTATATCTTGAGTATCTCAGTAATATTACCCTATATCCTAAGTTTTCCATCTCATTTTCATCCTACATTGAATTATATCTTCATAGTATCATCATTTTTTCATCTTGCCTTGTCTCAACACCATATTCATCTTATCTTATGTCTTCCATAGCCTTATCTTAATCATAGTCCCTAGTATATACCAAGTCCATACCTTATCCAATTTCTTATCCTTAATCCAAATTCACATCATCATGACCAACTTAGTCCAGATCATAACCTAATCAATCATCCCCTTAACTCTCATTAGGACAATAGACAAGACACTAATCACAATACATCTCTATGTAGATACTTGTGTATATTATTTGTCTATTTTTTGTTGTTTGACTTGTTTGCATGTCTTTTATAATGTATATATCTATATATATATTTTTTATTATTCTTTAAATTAGTATTACATCATTATTTATTTCATCAAGGATGAAATTAAAGAGTATGTTATGATGGATCTAAAAAATCTATAACACTGCTTTTGGGTACCTTATGCAGAGTTCATCATTTTCACCTTTTAAAATCATGAACTTTCACACAACATTCTCTTGGTCATATTTATATCATGGGTCATACTACCAAGTTCTATAATTATATCAGATTTCTTAGACTATGATGAGATTCATTACAATAATGATGGCTTGATAAGGGACTACACTCATCATTTCTCATATCCTTTATCACATGTCATAATTTCTAACATCCCATATCCAATCATTTACCTAGTCTTTTATCCTTAAGTAGATCATCTACATCCACTCATCTAATATCCAATAATTCCTCCAAATTATTTATCATACCATCCTTTACTTACTCATCTATTAGCAACATCTAACATCTCATCACTCATCATTTCACCTTGTCCTCTACCCTCATGTCTAACATTTGAGTCACACCCTCTATCTAAAAATTAACATGTCCAATAAGTCAATATCATACCAATATTTTAATCCATAATCATCCTCTTTTAATCTAGTCTAAACTATATTGGCCTAAGTTCTTTTCAAAATATGTAGGTAGTACTCAATCATATGTTGTGCTTGAGGTTAGTTTCTCCACTCTCTCCTCATTCCCCACCATTTGTCATCGCATATCTCTTATCCCTCATCATCCTCAAGTCTTACATTAGTAAAATACTTGAGTTAAAAATCATATAATCAATTAATTATTCAATTGATCAATACTTATCCACTCTATAATAATTTACCTAATACTTTCATTAATCACCTCACTTAATGATTGAGATTGAAAAATCAAAACATCTATCTTTCCTTCCATAAATCATCCATTATCACTGATTGGTCAATTCATCATTTAAATTTTATAGTTTCTTCCTTTAATTACAGCATGACCAAGACCATAAATTTATTATAGTGTCTCAATCCCTTGCATGTGTCCTTGTTAGGATAATCATTGCTATTAATCACATTATGGATATTTGATTTTATGCATTGCACTAACTAATTATTCCCCTTCATATTTTGGTCACTCAATCATATCATTTATTCTCTCTCATCTCATTCATCATATTGCTTAACTTTAGCTCTAAGCTATACTCATTAAATCATTGTCTTATTTTATCTTGATGTTATCTTAACATGTGTTATTTCTTATAATATGTATAAATATTGTGTCCTTTATCATCTTGGTATCCATCTCTCCATAGCATGGGTCCTTTCCTAGTATCGATCAAAACATTTTGGCCTTTTATCTTATCATCATCATGTTATGGTTGATTCCCCTTTCAGATGTGTTAATAACTATGACATAGTCATTTATTATCCCTATTATAATAATTAAAACTAATAATAGGGGTTTGAATTATTTTTATTAAAATATTCCTCTATTTTCACTTAATATTCATGAAGCATTCATTCACTTACATACACCAATTAATGCATACACAAGCATCTGTGAAAGAAAACACCATAAGGACATGAAATATATGTGGGAAACACTCTAAGGGAATAAAACCCATTTATTAAAAATTTGGAATACTCTCATATAATAAATAGATCAAAATTTTAGCTAGGCACCAACCCCACAAGGAACACCAACCCCTCACTAGTCAAGCACCAACTTAACTAGTGCTTTTAGCAAGCTTCAACTTGCAAAGAAGCTCTAACGCCTTAGGAAACTAAGAATAACTCAGATACCTTGAATATTTAATCACCCTTGAACACCTATTTCCTAATAAATTGAATATGACCTCTTTTATTTTCTCTTATCACACTTCTTTCTCTCTCAAATAGCCTATTAGGCCTTCTCGCTCAATTAGTTCTCTCTTTGGTAGAATTAGGTCAAATGACCTTGATAAAAATATATAAAAAAATATTTATTTACTTATTTAATATTAATTTGATATATATTATAATATTAAATCCCTTAACCTATTGTATATAACACTATATCCTTCACTCAATAGCTCAATTACTCTAACTAGTCAAAATAGGCTTATTAGGCCTTGATTTTATACTCGATTCTTTATCATACCCATATTGTTCAGATAAGGACCTCACCATACTTGGATTATTATTTCAATATATCACTAAAAATGTTTAAAAATTTAATCAAACATTACATATGTTGATCATTACCCTTAAGGGCTAAAACCACCATTACGACTAATAGAGACCTAATGCACTTAGGCATTCCCTAAGCACACATTTCACTTAAACATCATTTGAAAACTTTGAGTCTTTACCAATGGATTAACACTTTACTATACCATTAATAATATCTCCTTATGTCCCTGACACCATTTTGATCTTTTCATTCTTTGAACCATCAAATTAGGTCTACTCACCATTAGGCCTTCTCACTGCCAGAAAGTCTATCTTGCAAATATGAACCATATACACAATTTTTACACATAAAATAATATTAATATGATATTTATGAATTAAAATAATTAAAAATATGATTTTTATTTCACCACATAGGCCAAAATGCCTTAGGATAACTCCTACAAATGGCTTACTCAAAACCACCAAACACTATCAACAAATAGTCAAAAACATTTAACTCTCCATATTTGAATAGAGACTTAAAATGAATAAAAATACATTAATATGATCCCGTTATACTTTTATAACACCTTAAATGTAATTTTATCATTAAAATTAGTTTAAAAATGACTCAGAAACATCATTTTCACATACACATAGAAAGGTGCCTGTAGCATCAAAAACATAGTCAGTAAAATCAAATATTAGAACACTTATCATAATACTTATGTGATATTAAAATGGGGTTTTTTGAACATTTATAATCATTATATAATATATTAATAAATATATTTCATTTTTATATATCAATAGTGGTCTTAAAGACCAATCTCACTACTTCACTCTACACAGACTTCACTATGTTAGACAAACCAGTTTAATGACAACTTTTTGCTTTATAGGAATTGTTGACCTTTTTTTGCCCAACAAGCCAAAAATTGGTCCCCTTCTAACTCTGATATTCTAGGCCATTTCATTTTTCAATTTTGCATGAATATGTTCATTTTTATAGACTCTACAAAATTTCTACAGACTCTGCAGGTCTAAATCTACAAACTCTATAGGTTTTGGATTTCTACGGACTCAGTAGGTTAGTCCTTTAGTGCATGAAGGATCAGTCTAGAGAGTGCTAGGTTTTTTGCAAGGATTCTTTGGGATCTTATCTAAGGAAAAATCATGAAGAAGTTTGGCATCATTGAACCATTAAACCTAATTCAATACCTTGGTTCAATGCCTAGTTCAATCGACAGTTCAATCAGCCTTGGTTCAATTGGCAGTTTAATCACTCCATTTCAAAGCCTAGTTCATCACTTGCTTCATGGCTTTCAGTTCAAATAAAAGAGTTCAATAGGCTTGTTTCAACATTTTCTTGAAGTGTTAAACTATTGACCTAGTTCAATGCATTGGTTCAACACCTTCGGTTCAAGCCTTGGTTCAACTCAGTTGGTTCGACACATCAGGCTTAGTTCAAATGTAGGGTCCATCACTCGGTTCAATTCAATTAGTTCAAGTGGCTTCTAGTTTAATCAGATAGTTTAATGCCAACTTTCAATGGGCTTGATGTGCTTCATTAAACCATTAAACTAGTTTAATGAATTGGTTTAATCATTTGGTTCATCGATGAGTTCAAAGGCTTGGTTCACATGGCATTAGCGCACAATGTTGAACCATTAAACTAGTTCAATGCTTTGGTTCAACGAATCAGTTTAAAGGCTTGGTTTAATGGGCTCAATACGTATTGGTTGAACTATTGAACTAATTAAACCATTAAACCAATTTTGGTTCAATGGATTGGTTTAATGGCTTGGTTCAAGGGTGTGCCCTATAGCTGAAGGGCAGTTCAAGATCCAAAAGCCCTTGTGGAGGGTAGATAATATTTCAAAGGGTGCATCAAAGACTTAAGTCAGAATTTCTTTACACTTTTTGTTTAAAGGAATTCCTATGGACAAAAGGCCCAAAGTAATTTGAGGAAAGGATTTTCAAAGGGCCGAAGGCATAGAAAAGTCAAAGAGCCTACAAAAATGTCAAAGCAGCTAATTCCCATGAACTTTTTATCCATGGGAAAAAGTCTGAAACAAAAAACTTGTGGGAAAAATCCTAAAATAAAATAATCAATGACTTTTGTCGAGGATGGTGACGTCCTGAAAGCCATCAAATTTAAGCAAGTGAACTAGCCATTGGATGACGACCGTGCAAACGTCAAATTTAACACAATGAAGTAGCCATTGTTTTTGAACTGCCTAAGTGCCAAATCATGGAAGGAGCCCAAGGAATGCAGCGACCCACTAGGAGATCACCCCTGAGGGTTAAAAGAGTAGGAAGAAGACAAATGCAGAAAAGACAAAGCATTCAAGTGGTGAAGGGAAGGTGTGTCATTATCAGACGAGCGACATAGTCTATTTTTTGCAATTAGCATTGATGAGGGGATAAACTACAATTTATTTGCAGGAAAGAGGCATGGCCATGCTCTTGCATTAATGTTTGAAAGCCAAAGTCAATTTTGGTGATTGTACAACATGGTTCCAGTAAGCCTTTTCTAAAGAATGACATTAGTAACAGTGGTCTTCCTCTTCTCGATGTGTTCAAAATGCACATGGGCCACTTGCAGAAAAAGAGTGCCAAAATCTTTCTTAGGAAGTGCCAAGTTTATCTTCCTCTTCCTATATATTGTAAAATTCTATTTTGAGAGGAATCCACTCTTAACATTAAGGCAAAACTCTACCAAAAATCTCTCAGGCTTGTAAGGCAGAGCTCTACATGAATTTTACCTTGAATCAAAACTTAGCATTTTTACCTCTATTCTGAGTTTTGCATCTTTAGTATGTGTCTATGTCTTGATTCTGTGTTAAGTCATTTTCTTAATGCTTTTTTAGAACGATTTTAGCATGTTTGGTGTATTTCTGAGTTTCCTTTTATAGGTCTATCAAAAGTGTCCCTAGAGGAGTATAGAGGAGTATAGGTGAAGTGGATAGGCTACTACAATGTGTCTTAGGATACCTCTAGAAGTTATTTCTTCCCTATATCTCCACAGACCCCTGACCCACTGATGCAGAAGGTTTTCTCACTTTAAATTAAGTGTATAGGTGCTCCTTTTTAGTGAACAGTGTATGTTTGGGCTGGGTGGATCACATTTTCTGGTGTATCACCTTTTCTTTTTTAGGCTTAGGCTTTGTTTTTAGCATCTTTCTCTCCCTTTTCATCCCCCTCCCCTTTTTACATTTTATTTGTTAGCAGTAGGAGAAACCAAGGCCTAAATGATATATCAGAGGGAGCTAGACCTTATCTAGAGACTCTCCCCTCTAGCTTCGCTAATCCCACAGGTGAGAGGGGAGTTTCCATTATTGCATGAAGAAGGTAGGAGCTTGGCCTCTAGCCAAGGGTGTAATCTTCTATGTCAATAGTTTTTGGCATGCTCGGTGGGACCAACTAGGACAAGTTGTGTCTAAAGAGTTGAAGAATTTATGGTGTGTTCTTCAATCGACCAGCCTTTGGAGGCTTTTGCATCAACACCAATGGTGACTCTGAGTTAAATCAGCTAGTTAAGCATCCTGGTGCCATTAAAAATCACTTTTGTATGTATAATCCCTCTACGCAAAATCATGGACCTTGTATTTCTTCATATTACCATGATCAAGCTCAAAACATTCATGTAATCCCCTCAAGTAGCCCTCCTAGTTTCCCTTCAACCAAAAGGGCAGATTCCAATTCTGAGATCTTTTGCCATGATGGCAACCTCTTGACCTGAGGGGGAATAGTGGAATCATAGGGCAGGAAAGAGGAAAAGAAAGGTTTTGCTTAAAACCTTAGAAAAGATAAAGCTACTCCTACCCATGATTCTTATGATCTCCAAGAAAGGCTCTTCTAAGAAGATCTAGCCAGGAGAATCACAGAGTTGGAATCTAAAGAGAGATTCCTCAGCCAGTGTGTGATGGATGGTTCAGACCCAATGGCACATTCCATGTCTAAACACACCCCACCTACACATTTCCAAGAGAGATATCAGGCCACACCTAATATTGATGAAGTGTTGGCCAAGTGGAAGGAGAATCATTTGATTCTAGCTCAAGGACTGCCCTCTCTTCCACATGGTTTTCCCACTTCACCCATTCTTAAGGAAGAACCTATTCTATAAGAGGTGAGCGAGGATCAGAAGATCTAATTTGTAGTTCCCCAAGAGGCTATCATGAGTGGTAATGAAGGTAGAATCATCATGGAGGCTCCTTGTGAAGACCTCATTAGCAATGGAGAAGATGCAAGTCTTGCATATATGCAGATGTTCTAACAATACGAGGAGGAACAAAAGCATGGTGAGTCTCTCCCCCTTTGTTCAATGAATTTCCTTATTGCTTCGATGAGGAGGATGACTACACTAAGGAGCTTGAGTTGGAGGAGGATCAGGATAATATCTTTAAAAATCTAGAGATCCTGATCTTTGAGGAGGAAAAGGAGAGGTCTATCTTCCTGGAGGAAGGCCTTAAAGAAGAAAGCTTCGAATAAAGAGGCAATGTTCTATGGGATGAGCAATCATTTTATGAGTCCATTTTAGACATCATCATAGTCACCCTTCTTTAAGAAGGCCAAGAGGAAGCAGAGGATGAGTCTGACAAGGTTTTCAATGAAGTAGAAGGAAATAGGTTAGACCATGATGCACTACAAGGGAATAATGCATGTCAAAGGGCTAACGGTGATAAGCCAGCAACCATTGATCTCTTGGTGAAATACACCAGCATGAAGGACCAACATTCAACAAGCCTCTAGGGATAAGAAAAATACATGTATGCTGGAGGCATGTTTGAATATGATCCACTAAGATACCAACCAACTCATGTGACAGGCAAGAGGAGCAAGTCACCAAATCTCCTTTTATTTCAGCCACTTGTCTACCACCATAAGTCTTCTTGATAGGAAGGGGACTTAAGAAATTTTCCCTTTGATCCATGAGGGAAGCAGAGGTACTTGGTTAGCTATATATAGTAGTTTTCTTTGAGTTTCTTTTCCTACTTTCCCTAAGTGTAGTTTGCACAAGTAGTGTTTTTTATCCTTGTGTGTTTCCCTTTGCATGTGGGGTAAAAAGCTTCATGTTTTGATTCTTAGATATTTTTGGGTTATTCCTAACTTTCTTCAAAGCTGCATCTGACTCTGTGCCCAATGGACTACAAGGCAATTGGTCTTTAAGCATAGCAGGCATGTTTCCCCTGGGAGTCACCAATTTGTTGACCATTTTTTGCCCAACAGGCCAAAAATTGGTCCCCTTCTACCCCTGCTATTCTAGGCCATTTCATTTTTCAATTTTGCATGAATCTATTCATTTCTATGGAATTTACAAAATTTATATAGACTCTATAGGTCTAAATCTATGGACTCTATAGGTTTTGGATTTATACAGACTTAGCAGGTTAGTCCTTTGGCGCATGAAGGATCGGTCCAAAGACTGCTAGGTTTTTTACAAGGCTTCTTTGGGCTCTTGTTTGAGGAAAAATCATGAAGAAGGTTGGCATCATTAAACCATTCAACCCAGTTTAATGCCTTGGTTCAATGCCTAGTTTAATTGGTAGTTCAATTGGCCTTGGTTCGAGCCTTAGTTTAATTAGCAATTTAATTGCTCTATTTCAAAGCCTAGTTCATCACTTGCTTCATGGCTTTCAATTCAAACAAAAGAGTTCAATAGGCTTGTTTCAATAGTTTCTTGAAGCGTTGAACCATTGAACTAGTTCAACATGTTAGTTTAAGCCTTGGTTCAACTCAGTTGGTTCAACACATCAGGGTTAGTTCAAACATAGGGTCCATCGCTCAGTTTAATTCAATTAGTTCAAGCGGCTTCTAGTTTAATTGGACAGTTCAATGCCAAAGTTTAATGGGCTCGACGCACTTCATTAAACCATTGAATCAATTCAATGAATTAGTTCAATCATTCGGTTCATTGACGAGTTTAAAGGCTTGGTTCACTTGGCATCAGCATGCAGCATTGAACCAGTTCAATGCTTTGGTTTAATGAATCAGTTTAAAGGCTTGGTTTAATGGTCTCAATGTGCAATGGTTAAACTTTTGAACTGATTGAACTGTTGAACCAATTTTGGTTCAATGGGTTGGTTCAACGGCTTGGTTCAAGGGTGTGCCCTACATCCGAAGGATAGTTCAAGATCCAAAAGCCGTTATGGAGGGCAAAGAATGTTTCAAAGGGTGCGTCAAAGACTTAAGTCAAAATTTCTTTAGACTTTTTGTCCAAAGGAATTCCTTTAGACAAAAGGCCTAAAGGAATTTGAGGAAAGGATTTTTAAAGGGACGAAGGCATAGAAAAGTCAAAGAGACCACAAAAAATTCAAAGCGGCCAATTCTTGCAAACATTTTGTCCATAGGAAAAAGCTCAAAATAGAAAACCCATGAGAAAAATCCCAAAACAAAAGACCTGATGACTTTTGCTGAGGACGGTGACGTCTTGAAAGCCATCAAATTTAAGCAATCAAACTAGTCGTTGGATAATAGCCACACAGATGTCAAATTTAACATAATGAAGTAGCCATTATTTTTGAACTGTCTAAGCACCAAATCATGGAAGGAGCCCAAGAAATGCGGTGACCTACTAGGAAATCACCCCCAAGGGCTGAAAGAGTAGGAAGAAGACAAACACAAAAAAGACAAAGTATTCAAGTGGTGAAGGGAAGGTGAGTCATTGTCAAACGAGTGACACAGTCTATTTTTTGTAATTGAGGGGACAAACTGTAATCTATTTATAGGAAAGAGGTGCAGCCATGATTTTGCATTAACATTTGAACACCAAAGTCAATTTTAGCAATTGTACAACATGGTTTTAGTAGGCTTTTTCTGAAGAATGACATCAATAACAGTGGTCTTCCTCTTCCCGATGTGTTTAGAATGCACATGGGCCACTTACAAAAAAAGAGTGCCAAAATCTTTCCCAGGAAGTGCCAAGTTTCTCTTCATCTTCCTATATATTGTAAACTTCTCTTTTGAGAGGAATCTGCTCTCAGCCTTAAGGCAAAACTCTGCCCAAAAATCTCTCAGGCTTGTAAGGCAGAGCTCTGCTAAAATTTTACCTTCAATCAGAACTTAGCATTTTTACCTCCATTCTAAGTTGTACATCTTTAGTATGTGTCTATGTCTTGATTCTATGTAATTTATTTTCTTAATGATTTTGTAGAATGATTTCAGCATGTCTGGTGTATTTCTGAGTTTCCTTTTATAGGTCTGTCAGAAGTGTCCCTAGAGGAGTATAGGTGAAGTGGATAGGCTACTGTAGTGTGTCTCAGAATGCCTCTAGTATTTATTTCCTCCCTGTATCTCCATGGACCCCTGACCCACTGATGCAAAAGGTTTTCTCACTTTAGATGAAGTGTATAGGTGCTCCTTTTTGGTGAACAATGTATGTTCAGGCTAGGTGGATCACATTTTTTGGTGTATCACCTTTTCTTTTTTAGGCTTAGGCTTTGTTTTCAGCATCTCTCTCTCCCTTTTCATCCCCCCTTTTTACATTTTATTTGTTAGTAGTAGGAGAAACTAGGGCCTAAATGATACATCAGAGGGAGCTATCCCTTATCTAGAGACTCTCCCCTCTAGCTTTGTTGGTGCCACATGCGAGAGGGGAGTTTCCATTATTGCATGAAGAAGGTAGGAGCTCGGCCGCCTACCAAGGGTGTAATATTATACATCAATAGGAATAAAAAACACTTTTAAACCAATTAGATAGGATTAATATGTGTTTAATAATTACACCATTCATTAGGATCCATCCCTAGTCCTCTACAACTAATCCCCAATCTCATTCTCATTCTTGCCTAGTTTTCTCATTAGGCCTATTTAGTGATAGGCCAACTTCCATGATAAATTTAGAAAAAATTTAGCCTAAAAGATGACAATTTAATGGTTATAAAGTATAATTATTACACATCATCATCCATCCATTTTCATGCATTGACCTGGTCAACCCTCCCTATAGCATCAAATTCTTCAGAAACAAGGAGTTTCATATAGCTTCTACTCACTGTCATGACAAAAAACAAAAACATGGTGAAAGATTTAACATATTTTAAATGTTTAAAACATAAAAATAGGTTAATATGACCATTATTATCCATAATAAAAAATATATTTCTTATCAGGTAATTATAAGGGTTTTGAGAGGGTTTTGACTGGTTTTACTTCTTAACAATCATTCATAAAGGACTACCTCTCATCTTCAAAACTAATGATATGAAAATAAATATGTGTACCTTCCCCAACTTAAATTAATTTATTATTCTCTCATGAAAATTTTTCACATGCCAAAGGGTACAATAAATCTCTTTTCAAGTCTATAACACCCCATTTTATGCACACAGGGAACCTTATTGTAGGTTTTCATGCTTTCTCCTTCAAGTATTTAATTAAATAAAATTATGCACACTTAAAATGACCTATCACACCTATTTAAATTATTTTAATATCTCTACCAAAATTTTAAATTATATTGACCCCTCATTAGGGCATTATAGGTCACTTTGTATACTAGGCCTTATACTACCAATCATACTTAGACTATGATCATGACTTGAAACTTATTGAAATATATTCAAAACCTCATCCACATGTCATGTGATATTATATAATACTTATACAATACCAAATTTTCTCACATAGGTCTCAAATAGATCAACTCATCATGGTACCAAAACTATGCCATTTCACTAGGTCTTTTCAAGTAAAGATTAAGCCTCAAAACTAGATCATGAAACTCATCAGTAAGCTTTTTTATCTCTTAATAATTATTAAAATATATTATGAGACTTTATTATTCCTATATTAATACAAATCTCAAATATCTACCATGTTTCATGCATACATATTCTTCACAAAGCTAGACTAAGATACTCAAGATACCTAGTACTTAAGAGTTTGGATATAAATAAGTTATCTCTTAAAGATGTCATTATTAAATTATGATTTTCTAAATACAAGGATACTCTCAATATACTTTATTATCTCTATCACATTATAACCTTGTGCTAAGACCACATATAGAATACAAGGACTAGTTAACCCATGTGTGATTACCTTGTATGCTCTTCATTACTTAGATCTCAATCAAGATGATTCCTTTGTATATTTAACATGACCTTGAAATGTCATCAAACCTTAGAAAAAATACTAGGTTTCCTTCAAATTTTCTCTCAATAGAGATAAAAAAATTCTTTGTCACACCCCACTTCACCAATCATGACATCAACTTTGCATTTTTGACATGAAAGTCATTCAACTTAACTTTGATATCAATGACACCATTAATTCCTTAATACTAACTCTAGTAACATATCTAAATAATGTACCCCTTTTTCATTTATGGCAAACATTCTTAATCCTAGTAGATCATTATCTTTCCTTCAAGTTGGATCTTCTTCAATACTTGATCTTGAAACAAGAACTTTCTCCCCCTTTGACATTAATGACAAAGGTTCATCTTTTTATCAATAATTTGATCCTTGGACCTAAGACAACATAGCTTTTCTCTCAAACAACCTCATCAATTTTTTTTTTCATTAATTTTAGCATAGACTAGGATCACATACTCATGAGACATGATTGGCTCCCTTTGTCTCCATGAAAATTTAAGACATTTTTAAAACTATCACCTTATTTGATCAAGTCATCATGCAAAATTTTTGTCCCTTGTTTCTTATGATCACACCTATAGCAAAATTCTTGATTTAACCTTGAATATGAAGGTTACCTAAGACCATATAACTCCCCTTATGATGGATCATCCTTCATGCTTCTTGCTTTCTAGATGAGTACTTACATGAAGCTTAATAGAGTCATTTCTACTCTAGAGAACCAAAAAAACATTTTTTAGGAGATTCCCAAATCTCTATGTCCTTGTAGGACTAAACTTCTTCCATGATATTCTTATGCTTGATTTGTCCTTCTAGCTTTACCCCCTCAATTTTTTTTGAGCAATATTTTGGCTTGATTTTTTGGTCTTGACTCCATCAATAATTTGAGATAATAGAGAAAATTATGGGCACTCCTTTTCATCTTGATTTTACTCTACCATAGAAAATAGTCCACTTGGACTTATAGACTAGTTATCAACCTTAGCTACCTTGGGTTTCCACTTACTATTTTTTCCTCTTTCTTGTATTCTAGAAGCCTCAAATTTATTGTCTTATCTTGAGAATTCATGCTTATAGTATTTTATAATATAACCAACCTTATGAAAATTTAAACATATTATCCCTCTAGATGGAAACAAACTATGACCCATACCTCTTGGTTGATTTTTCTCCTCATAGTTCCATGCAAATTCATTCTTGAAGGGCCTTCTATAATGCCTTGCTCTATGACAAAATTGGTTACATGAATAACAATAACAATTGAAAGGATTAGCATACCTTATTATATTTCCTAATAGTATTGACCTTTGTTTTATTAACACACTCATTCTTTAGTTGATTTTTGACCTTTTTTATCACATTAGTGCCCTTCTCTTGATCTCTAATGAATCAAAGGCATGTTTTGTCATTAGTAGCCTTTTGACTACTTAGAATATTATCTAGATCATTAGTAATATTTTCAAACCTCACAGTGGACTTGACCTTATCTGATGCTTGTTCCAATTTAGATTTTAAAGAGTTCACTTTATCTACATAACTTACACATTCTTCTTCTTTTGCTTCTAGGTCTCCATCCATAATTTCAAGTTGACTCTCCACTTATTTGACTATTTCTTCTTATTCCTTAGATTTGTTGCTTAGTCTAGCTTCAAACAAGTTGATTTTATCTTCATAATATTTGATAATATATTTCATCATCATATTATTCTTTATTTCCATCTTCAATTCTTCTAGAGTATTCATCAACTTAGCCTTAATATCCACCTCATCTCCTTCATCTGAATCACCAACAACACCTCCAATCCATTTAGATTCTTATATATTTGAGGATCTTACTTCTTCAACCATGAATATAACATAATTAAGATTAGGACCATTGTCTTCATGATCACTCTCTAAATCACTTCTCTCACTCTCATTAGATGAGCTACAATCTTCCTTAGTGTAAAGACTCCTTTTATTTTTAAAGAAACTTTTCTTATGTCATAACTTTTGAAGTTTTTATTTATCTTATCAAATTTATAAAACTTATTATCATCATAATGATCTTCATAATTCTATCCATCATCCTTTTTCTTATAATTATGAGGACATTTATTGTCAAATTTTCTAACCTCTCCATAATTGAAGCAATTAAAACGTAGATCGCCCTTATATATACCTGAACATGTCTTTAACTTTATTGCAAACATATCTATCAACTCATCATCACCACTATCATATTCATCATTATATTTTAATTTATTACCTTGTGAATTCTTATCTTTTGGATTATTTTCTAACTTAAATGTAACTTCCTTCTTTGTAGGTCTTCTTTCACTTGTCCTCATTTCATAGGCTGTTAGGGTTCCATGAAGTCCATCCATCTCTAGCTTGTCTATATATTACATTTTTTTAATGGTACATAACTCAAAATAAAATTTAGGATTTAGATACCTTAAGAACTTTTCAACAATATTAGTCTGTTTAAATTATTCTCATATACCTCTTATGATGTTGACCACTTCATCAACCATCAACAAGTAGGTTGTAATGATCTCATCTTCCATCATCTTTAGACTTTAAAATTATCTTCTATGGGTTTGAAACTTGTCCAACATGACCTTGGATTCTCCCTCATGAATTTTTTTCAACTTATTCCACATTTATTTGGAATAAATATAGTGCATTACCATCATAAATTCTACTATTGATAGGCCACACATAATACCATTCATTAATTTTGAGTTATTGTCACTAGCCTTCTTACCTACTACATTTATACAAGGAATAAGGGGTGTAATATACCCATCCAATATTTATTTCCAGACATAATGGCCTTAATACATTATATATGTCCTCATCCTAAAAATCCAAAAGGCATAATTGGATCCATTGAACAATAGAGCTTTGCTTGTATAAAAATCAACTTGCACTTGACAAACCATATTACCTTATTTAGAATCTCATTTAGGTTGTAATACCTACTTTAAATGACCTAATATGATACCAAATTTTTTAATTATAACTAATATGGGTGGGTGAATCAATTTTATTAAAATATTCCTCTAATTTCACTTAATATTCATAAAGTATTCATTCACTTGCATACACCAATTAATGCATACACAAGCATCTATGAAAGAAAACACCATAAGGAAATAAAATATACATGAGAAACCCTATATGGTAATAAAAAAAAACTAATAAACAAATTTTACTATTTTCCTATAATCAATTATTCAAATTTTTTATTGAGGAACCAACCCCTCACTAGGCAAGCACCAACTCAACTAGTGCTTTTAGCAAGTTTCAACCTACAAGGAGGCTCCAAACCCTTAGTCAACTTAGCAAAAACTTAGATACCTTGAATATCTTGTCAACCTTGTAAAAATTTTTATTTATAAATTGAATATGACCTCCTATATTTTCTCTTCTCACATTCTTTCTCTCTCAAACAACCTATTGGGCCTTCTCACTCAATTAGCCCTCTCCTTGGAAGAATTAGGTCAAATGACCTTGGTCAACACCTGTAGAAACATATTTATATAATAATGGGATATTTATATCATATATATTATGATATTAAATCCTTTAACCTATTCATCAAAACACTATGTATATCCTTTTCTCAGTGGCTTAATTACTCTAACTAGTTAAAATAGGCTTATTAGGCCTTGTCTTTATACTTGATTTTTTCTCATACCCATCTTGGTCATCTAAGCACATAACCATAATTTTATTATTATTTAAATATATCAATAAACACTTTTCATATGTTGAAAAAACATTACATAGGTTGGTCATTACCCTTAAGGGCTAAAATCACCATTAGGCCTAATAGAGACCTAATGCACATAGGCCTTCCCTAAGCACACATTTCACTTAGAACTCATTTGAACACTTTGAGTATTAAAAAATGGATAAAAAACTTCATGCACAAATTTAATATACCCATAATAATATCTCAGTATTTCCCCAACACCATTTGTATCTTTTCACTCCTTGAACCATCCAATTAGGTTTACTTGCCATTAGGCCTTCTCACTGATAAAAAGTCAATCTTACAACTCTAAACCATATACACAAATTTTCCACATAAACCATACATAAAATAATATTAATAGTATATTTATTACTTAAAATAATTTCCTAGATGATTTTTTTTCACCACATAGGTCAAAAGGCCTCAGGAACACTCCTATAAATGGCTTACTCAAAACCACCAAACACTATCAATAAATAGTCAAAAACATTTAACTCTATATAATTGAAAAGAGACTTAAAATGAATAAAAATACATTAATATGATCCTATGATACTTTTATAACACATTAAATGGAATTTTATACTTAAAATTTGTGCAAAATGAATCAAACACATCATTTTCACATACACACAAAAAGGTGCATGTTACATCAAAAACATAGTCAAGAAAATCAAATATTATGAAACATGTGGGAATAATTATGTGATGTTATAATGGGTTTTTTTAAACCTTTATAATAATTATATAATATATTAAAATATATATTTCATGGTCATATATCAATATTGGTCTTACAGACCAATCTCACTACTTCACTGTACATAGACTTCACTATGTTAAACAGACCAGTTTGATGATAGCTTTTTAATTGAGTATAGGAATAATAAAAAAAATTTAAATTTTTTTTAGGATGAATATGTATTTAATAATTACCCCATTCATTATTATCCATCCCTATTCCTATGTAACCAATCTCTAATCTCATTCTCACCTAGATTTTTCATTATTTTGCTCATTACACCTATTTAGCGATAGGCTCAAACTTCAATGACCAATTTAGAAAAAAATTGGTATTAAAACTAATAAAAAATTCAAGGGTATAAAATATAATTCTTACACATCATCCTTCATCCATTTTCATGCTTTGACTTGGTCAACCCTACCTATAACATCAAATTCCTTAGAAATAAGGAGTTTCCTATAGCTTCTACTCACTATCATGACAAAAAAACCTACCTATAGAAAACTTGAAGAGTATTTTACATGTTAAAAACATAAAAATATTTCAATAGGACCATTATTATCCATAAATAACAATATATTTCCTATTAGGTTATTATAAGGGTTTTGAGAGGGTTTTGACTAGTTTCAATTCTTAGCAATTATTCATAAAGGATTTCCCATCATATTAAAAAAATACCATGAAAATAAATATATGGAAATTACCCAACTTCCATGAAATTATCATTCTCTCATGAAAAGGTGTAACATGCCAACAAGTATGATAAATCTCTTCTTGAGTCAGCAACACCCCATTCTATGCACACATGGAACCTTATCATAGGCTTTTATGATTTATCCTTTAGGTATTGACTTAAAAATTTGTAAACACACTTAAAATTAACTATAAAAAATATTTAAATTCTTTTAATATATTTTAAACCTTTGGAAATGATCTTGACCTCTCATTAGGCCATTATAAGTCACTTTATACACTAGGCCTTACACCACCAATCATATATAGACTATGATCATGCCTTTAAACCTCTTGAACTATATTAAAAACCTCATAAGATGTCATGTGATATAAAATAATATTAATACACTACCAAAATTTATCACATATGTTTCAAATGGCTCAACTGATCATGCTACCAAACCTATGCCATTTCACTAGGTCTTTTCAAGTAAAGATTAAGCCTCAAAACTAGACCTTAAAACTCATCGGTAATATTCTTTGTCTCTTGATCATAGTTAACAAAAATTATGGAACTTTATCATTCTTTTATTAACCCAAATATAAGATCTTTACCATGATTCATGCATACATCTTCTTCATAGAGCTAGACTAGGATACTCAAGATACCTAGTACTTAGAGTTTGGACATAAAAAAAGCTATCTCTAAAATATGTCATTCTTAAAACAAGTCTACTCTAAAAATAATTTATGAGCTCTATCACATTACAACGTTGTTCTAAGACCTCATATAGAATACTTGGACTAGTTGACCCATGTGTACTTACCTTGTATGTTCCTCAGTACTTAGAGATCAATCAAGATGCTTCTCTTATATCTTGAACATGACCTTAACATGTCATCAAACCTACAAAAAAATATCAAGTTTCCTTAAAAATTTATCTATATAGAGAGACAAAACTTCTTTGTCATACACCACTTCACCAAGCATGAAATTAGCTCTGAATTTTGACATGAAGGATAGTCAACTTAACTTTGACATCAATGACAACATTAATACCTTAATACCAACACTAGAAACATACCTCAACACCTATGTATAGGTATTTTCCAAATTCATTATCAAATTTTATCTCATTTATCATGTCAAGTTCATTTTATTCATCATTAATCCCCCATATAGCATCCCGAACCCTTATCTATTTGTAACCCACCTCTTGTTTCCTCTTTTGATTAGCCATTTGTCTCATTCTTCTTTACATGTCCCCTTGAGGGGGAATCATATCCACTAACATCATTTACTATCATTCATCCATGAGTGTTTTTATTCTTTAATTTCATTGTGCCTTTCACTTCATCCACTTGTAATGCCATTTCAAAGAGGGGGAAATTGTATGCATCTAATTTTGCTTGCATATCTAGACTTGATAATTGTGTCACTAATTCTACTTAATAATTCATTAATTAATCCCTTTCATTATTATTTCATCTAAAATAACCTATTTCCCTAGTCAGTAATCTAACCCCATTTATATATTTATATTAACATTCATATTTCTCATCCAATATTGATTCTTTTGTTATTTCTTATTTATCACCTAAATCCCTCTTATGCCCACTTGTGAATTTTAAATTCACAAAACCACACATATTCCTAGGCTTCTCTACAATCCTACCCACTATCCATGACATCATCACTTTATTAACCTAGTCTAATCCTCCCCTAATCATCATTATATTCCCTAATGGAATCTAGAACTCTCCACCACCCTTCCCCTTCTCTAGAGTATTTTCTCTCTAGATAATTCTAAGAAATTTTGAATTCCTTAGAATTACCTACTTAATCTCTAGATTTCTATTATGTAGAGGCTTAAAATTAATTTTATATTCATTATAAAATCTCCCTCCCTTGCATATTTAAACCATGATTCCCTCCATTCTAAACAATGAGAATTCAGTGAGAAAACTCCATGAAAAATTAGTCCATGCTACCATCTTAGTCTATTATCAAACCAATGTCATGTTATCATAAAATTTGAGTCTAAAAGTAATCTAAAATCCATAATCATGGTATTTTTCTTGTTTTTATCTTTATTTAGATAATTTAACTTTAGTATTGAAATGTTGGTTATGAATTTCATTTATCTTGGCATTTTTTATTTTATTGTCTCAAAATTTTACTTTTTCATTGATATTTTGAGTAGATTTTGATATAATTGCATATCTCTAATCAATTTCTCAAATTTATCATCTCACATAAACTAATGGCGTAAAAGGATAAAATTTTATCTCATAAGCCTAATATTTTTCATTGAAAAACACATCCCATAGGTAAAACACTTAAGTTGTTCCCAGAATAAGAATAAATTATTCCTTCACATTTTAACAATAGTTGAAAAAAACATAACTATGACACTTCCTTTTCATTTATTTTTTTGTTATTATTTATGATATGCACCCATACATTAAATTCAAAAATATTTATGTATAAAACATTAGGATTGACACCAAACCAATTTTATTCATGTTTTTAATACTAAGTGGGGAGTGTGATTTTGAATGTAGTTTGCACACTGGATTTTTTATACCCAAAATTGTGGCAAGTCTCTAAAATTTAGCATGTAATTTTCTATTTCCTTGAGTGTGAATTTTTTTATGCTCAGCTACACCATTAGTATGAGGTGTGTATGGAATAGTAGGTTGAACTTGAATGCCTACATGTTAAAAAAATGATCATTTAATCATTGAAAAATTCTCCTTCATTTCCTAGTCTCAGATGCTACATTTTCCTCTATAAAGGTTTTTCAATAAGGGATTGAAAATTATTGAAGTGGTAAAATACTTCACTTTTATTTTTCATATAGTGATACCATGTTCTACAAGATAAATCATCAATGGGTATAAGCATATGATTATGTTTCTAAAAATAAACATGATGGAATGACATGATATCACTATGAATAAACTCTAATATGTCACTTTCCCTCCAATATTTTCCTTTGGAAAAATAATCTTCATGTTGTTTTCCAATTACAAAACCTAGACACACTCCATATTTGAGATAAACTATCAACAAAACCAAGATACATGTTACATTTATTAAGGTCTTGTAATGAATGATAGTTTAAATGAAAAAAAAATCATGCCAAAGTTTACTCGACTCATTTGCATGCATAACCATGACTTGTGAAGTTCAATAAAACACAAAGTTGTCAAATTTTACAATTTGGATTGATGATCAACATTTTCAATGGCTACAATAGTAGACTAATATTTTGGGTTTTTAATAACAACATTGGAAGGTGTAAACTCAATGGTTTCACCTTCACTTGAACATGTGATCTGATATATGGAAATGAGGTTTGTAGATAACTTTGGAATGTGGAGAAATTTATTTAATATACCATTTTACATTACAATATGATCTTACCCTCAATAAATATAGGGCTAAAGTTACCCACCAAAAACTTATCTATGTGACTTTTATCGATATTTTGAAATAATGAGCGATCATACACCATGTAGTGGAAGGCTTGAAATTCCAAAATCAATTCAGACACAAGTGATAAATTTATTTTTTCAAAAAGTGTTGCTCCTACCTTGAAATGAGTTAGTTCCATATTTTTTATAACTACTTGTAAGTATGTCATTTTCTTGAAACACTGATGCATAGCATGGCCTAGTTTACTAAAACAATTGTAACACTTTTTTTTTACATTTTCATTCATTTTATGTTTTATTTTGTCCCAATCAAGAGAAAATTTCATGTGAATTCAATTTATTACCCTTAGACTTAGGATATTCTTTCCTTGTTCCTTTGGCAGTGCCCTTACCTTTGCTAGAGATGGGTTATGACATTGCATTATTATCATTGATAACTAAAATATATTGTTTAATACCTCTAGGTCATATGTCACCAATGAAAATCATTTTTTTCTTATTTTGTGCAATTTTTTTCACATAGCTTATAAAAATTAAATTCCACATTTACACTTACTAAAGAATTTGTCTATGTGAATAATTTTAGTATTCAAGTAATAATTAACATAGCTTATCAAAATTTGAAGGTTAAATTAGAATTAGACAAAATAGATTACTATTTTAAGTTGAAAATGTAGTTTAATTATTAAGAACAAATTTTTTTATAAAATAGAGGAAAGTAAATAGAATCAAGGAAAATTAATTAACTAACCATAATAGAATCAACTAAACAATTAAATAAATTTGTTAAAAAGAAACTTTTAAAAACCCAATATAAGTTTAAAAAGTCTTATGTAATGTATTTTAACTTAGTTTGTAATTTTGTCTCACAATTGAAAGATTTCATTGTTCATGTTTGTATATTTTTACTAACTCAATAATATATTGAAACATATTAAAAGGTAAATAGTTAACGGTTCAAATTGAAAAAATATAAAATAGATGCTTTTATGCTTTCATAGTTGATACCATTACATGATGTTTTTCTAGGAAAAACTATGTAGAGTTTTTGATGATCAATGTTTCGGATCAACTTATGTGATCCTTCATCAAGAGAAAAGATTGATGTTGAACAATGAGACCTAACACCTCTAAAAATCCTAAGGAAAGTAGTTGTTACAATAATTTTCTAAAAATAAAATAGTTGTTGCCAAAATATTAAGTTTCAAAAATTTAAAAAAAAATCCAAAAAAGAAAGAAAAACTAAGATTTCAAAAATTAATTAGGTGTATTAAATGAGTAAATTATTTAAAAATTGTTTCTATTATTAATATTATTATAATTATAATTTATTATTTTCAATAAGGTTTATTGATTTTTTGAAACTTGTTTCTATCGTTATTAAGGTATTGATAGATTAGTTATATTATTATTAAACCTTATTGAAAATAATAAATGATAATTATAATAATATTAATAATGGAAAAAAAATTAAATAATTTCCTCATCTAATACTTGTAAATAATTTTTTAAATCTTAATTTTTCTTCTTTTTATAGATTATTTTTTCATTTTGGAAACCTCATATTTTGGAAATAGCTAGCTTCTTTTTATAAACTTCTTGTAGCAACTACTTTCCTTGAGATTTTTAGAGGTTTTAGGTCCTATTTTTCCACATCAATATTTTCTCCTAATGAAGGATCACAAAAGTTGATCTAAAAAATTAAGCATCAAAAAATCTACATATTTTTTTCCCAAAAAATATTCATGTAATGGTACGTACTATGAAAGCATAAAATCTTTGACATGCAACTTTTATGGGAGAGATATATACTCAAAATGTAAGATTCTTGAGAAGCTTAGGATTAAACTAGCCAAGTGAATAATAGATGTAGCATTCCTGAAGCATTGTAAGGATCATATAATCTTTTCTTTTTAGGTTTTTATTAAGCACTCCTTACATAATGATGATAACAAGAACATTTTTGATATATCTAGTCTATCACTTCTTAGATATGTGATAATCAAGGCAAGGTCTTGCATGAATAACCTGTTTAACAAGTTGGATGAGTTGCATCTAGAGCTGGCCAATTTTTTATATCATATGTTTGGATTAATTTTGATTACATGTCCCATTCAGGGTCCTTTAATACCCTTTCCAAAGTAGAGATCAGATAAAAGAATAATATTTTTGCACTAAGTGGTTATTATGATTTAGGCATCAATGGTCAGAATCCTAAAATTTTGCATACTGAAAAAATATTAATGGGAGATGTTGGTTCAAATATCATTCATCTAAGGTGAAAAATTTATGCCTACTCTAAACATTATCAGCTAGGCAAGACATTAACTGGTGATCATGGTTTGAATAACATTCATTCATTAGAGGTGCAAAATTGATGCCTTCTCTAAATAATATCCATGTGATAGAATTTTGTAACCTGTAATTACTTGTATAGAATTTTGAGTTAAAGAAAATAGTGGTGGAGTGATTATTGGAGTGAGTGTTTCAAATCATATTAAGGTTCAGGTAGATCAAACTAGACCTAGGCCCAACTGCACTTTTAAGATGGAGGTGTTACTCAAATTTATGTTTAATAGCGACCCCTTAGCCTTGTGTATCAGGCTCATAAAATAAGGATGGGATTACATCTTGATAGGCATAGAGGCACTGGGATGTAATTTTGTAGATAATATCTTCAAAGCTTGATCATTAATTTCATGCTTTAGAAAGGATAATTTCCTTAGAGATGATGATTTGGTATTAGAAATAAAGGTAGAGGGTGATCCATCAGAGATCATGTCTTCCCTAAATTGAATATTTTTTATTGATAATGATCCTTTATCAAGTTTTTGTATGAATGAAGATTATTTTTAGTCATGTTTCATACATTACCAGTGAAACTTGTAACAATTTGTGAATTGGGTTGATTGTATCAGTTATAATGTTTTTTAGATGATGTTGATGATGAGGATGATGATGATGATGATGATGATGATGATGATGATGATGATGATGATGATGATGATGATGATGATGATGATGATGATGATGATGATGATGATGATGATGATGATGATGATGATTAAAAACTAATAATAATGAACAACTAAAAACTAGGGATAATAGAAATAACTCTTTTTGTTAAAATAATAATAATCTAGTTTACAATAGTAATGAATAACTTTTAAACAAAAATCAAAGAAAAAATAACATTATTTCAAATTAGGAAGATAAATTAGTAGTAAATCTCTCCAAATTTCATTTTAACAAACTATCTTTCAATATTTTAAAAAAATGTTTAGGATTTGTTATCATTCCTCATAGAATACCTAAAGAAGACTTTAATGTAGGTATCAACAATGTTATAAATAACTTACCTTTCAACTTATTAGAGAAAGTGAGATAATATTATGTTGTTTCTATATGCAAGGATAAACCTCATTGTAATATTTTTAAAGTAAAATGGGGGCCTCTTAAGTATCTTAAGAATAAAAATGACATAATGATCCTTCAAGCTGACAAGGGGAAGGCAAAAATTGTCTTAAATTATTTTGAATATGATTCCAAAATAATGGATCACCTCTCTAATAGTGTAAGTTATATAAAACTCAACCACAACCTAGTTGGCCACATTATTATAAACATAATTAATGTGTTAATTTTTTTTGTTAGATGATGTGACTAAGAAAAAATTGATTCCTAAGAAAGAATTGACCCCTAGGATCTATAGGGATCTCAAAATTCATAAATAATGTGTTCCACTAAGACCTATTATTGATACAACTGGCCCCCCTATATATAGCCTTGTTACCTAGAAAATATATTGAAATATCTTATGGGTAGAATGTTTTCCTCATTCATGACTCTGTGGGTTTTGGTGATTTTATCATGGGCAAAAAGGTGGATAATGATGAATTATTATTTAGTTTTTATATAGTTTAACTCTATATAAATGTTCCCATTAAAGAATCAATAGAAGTTATCTTTAATCTTAATAGCATTGAAACTATGAATCTAGTCTCTTTATGATTGAATTCTACTTTATTTACCTTCAAAGGTGTTATCTATGAACAATGTGAAGGCATGGAAATGGGTTCTCCCTTGTCCCCTATGGTTTCTAACCTTTACATGGAAAATTTTGAAGAACATGTTCTTCACTCTTTTCCTTTGAAACCTAAATGGTGGAAAGATATGTATATGACACAAATTTGTGTTGGCAACATTCAATAGATAGCCTAGAAGAATTCCATTCCTAGCTTAATGATATTTTTCCTAGCATCAAATTCACCAAAGAATTTGAGATTGAATGTATTCTACCTTTTTTTGATGTCCTCATTTCCAGAAAAGAGGATGGCACTTTAGATAGAAAGGTCCATAGAAAAGGCACACGTATAAACCTATTCCTGCATACTTATTCCCATCCCCATCTTACTCAGAAAGTAGGGCTTATCAAAACCTTGATCATTATGGATTTTAAAATTTATGAGAAGGATAACATTGATCATGAAATTGGACATTTAAGAGAGGTTTTCAAGCTAAATGGGTATTTGTGTAAACAAATAACTAAATTCATTAAACAGGTAAAAGATAATTTCAATAGAGTTAAGACAATTATTCTCTTGGTAAAAGGACCTAGAGATTATATTCATTATGTTGAAATCATTTCTAATAAGTTAGTTAAAATTATCAAACATTAGAATATCATCTCTACTTTCCTTCCATTCAATAAATTGTGTATGACTTTAGTGTTTATGAAAGACCATATGGACCCTAATCTTCATAGTGGAGTCTACATTATAGATTGCTCTTGTGGCATCCCTTACATAGGGGAAACAAGAAGGCCATTTTTTACTAGAATTAAAGAACATGCAACATACATCCATCTTGAAAGAAAAGAGAAATTAGTTCTAGCCAAACACTTTTTCAAGACCAAGCATGCTATCAACATTGAAGAGGCTAGAGTCATTGCTACTGAAGATCACTTCCAAAAATGAAAGTTAAGGGAAGCCCTTGAAATATTTAAATACCTAAACAAGGGATGAGGGGATTGGAATCAGTCATGCTTGGAAGTTGTTGGTATATAGGCATTAATGTTTCTGCTATAATTTTTCCTTTGACTATTATTTTTCTTCTTCTACCTCTTTTTAGTGTCCCCCTTGTTTGGTCCTAGGTATTTTTAGGTCATTAGGTTCATCAATATTTTAATTTAAATAGGTCCTTTAGAAATTTTATATTATTCATGTTAATATTACTAATAATAATTAATAATTGATTAAAATTTTAATTATTATTAGTATTATTAATACCTTTTAATAAATAAGCATATGATATTGGTGTTTGCTTATTCAAGGGTTTAATATTTTGTTTAATCTTTTTCTTTTGATAGGTATAAATCTCCTACATTATCTACATTAATAATAATAATGACAATAATAATTTTACTTATAATAATAATGAACATATAATAATGGAAACAATGGAAGCAATTTTTGTTTTGGAGATAATAATTATTATTATTATAATTATAATTATAATTATAATAGAACTAAGTTATAAATATCTTAATAACAATGGAAACAATTTTCAAAATATTTATAAATCTTATTGAAAATAATTATTGATAACTATAATAATATTAATAATGGAAATAATTTTTAAATTATTTCCTCATTTAATACACCAATTAGTTTTTGAAATATTTGTTTTCTTCTTTTTTGAATTATGTTTTCATTTTGAAAACTTGCTATTTTGGCAACAACTATTTTATTTTTAGAAACTTCTTGTAATGACAACTTTTCTTGGGATTTTTAGAGGTGTTAGGTCTTGATATTCCACATCAATCTTTTGTCTTGATGATGGATCACATAAGTTGATGTGAAATGTTGAGAATAAAAAAAAATTATGTAGTTTTTTCCCAAAAAAGCTTCATGTAAAAGAGATACTCTCAAATAGTTTAACAATCCCATATCCTTATTGGTTTGCAACATAAGAACATTTGAAATTATTATAATGAATTTGAGTAAGGTCTTGTAGAATTAGTGACCATCCAAAATCTAAATTAAAAACAATATCAAAATATCCTAAGAAAGCAAAGGAAATACAATGACCTAACATTAGATATTAGAAAAAAGAACAAATTATAATGGCAATCAATAACTACCATAAAAACAATTTAAATATCAACAACATATCTTTTACACAATAACCCCTTCTTTTACACAATAACCCCTTCTCTCTCTTTCCTGAGTTGTCATTCAAGTTCAAGCATAAAGAGCTCTTAGGGATTTGAAGATTAAAATAGACACACAGTGAGATCATTAGACTTCCAAGCTTTGATATTTTATTGATAGGGTAACACAGACTTACTAAGAAGAACCCAAAAAACTTAGATCACCTAGAAAATAATGCCATAAAAAGACTACATTGCCAAATAATAGGATATCCCACTTTTAGCACTCTTGTCTAATCAAAAAATGATGTTTACAAACCTATTTTTGATATTGTCCTAATCTTGTACCTAAATTCTTAGACCAAATAGCTCAGAATAAGATAAGCCATATTTTCTCTTAGTTATTACTATTTTTAGAAAAGGCAAAAATATAATCTATTTACATAAATCTGTGGCTTAATTATTGCACATTATTTACTGATTTACCCTAATCAGACCTATTCATTTAATTAGGAATAAGACTCCATTCTTCTAAAAAATAATAAAATAGTGATGAGGAATAAGTTTTTATTCCATTTATAGTAAATAAAATATGGTTAAAAAAAGAGGACAAATTTTTATAATGATATCTAAAATAACATGTCAAAATTATTAGCTTGATGATGGGATTGCAAAGGGGCAATTTCTTAAAAGACCCAAAAAAATCTGAAAAAGGTCACTTGAGATACAAGTTAAAATGATAAGATTTTTGAGAAGATCACAATGGTGTTTTTGGCATATGGGTAAATTTTATTTCCCATACTTTTGATTTGTTCTTGGGAACAAATGGAGTTTCTTATACGCCTTTTTAATTTTGTGTGGAACATTTTTTTAGGTCCTTTTTGGGACTTTTTAAGTCAAAATGTCAAATTTTGCATGTGTTTAAAGTTATTTAAAAATGATTTATTTTCTACCAATAGGCCTTTTTCATTTCCCTTTAAGTATAATAGTTAGCAGAGGTTCTTGGAAAAACACATTAGAATATGCTAGCTTATGTTTTATGTGCAAAGTAGGAAATAAGATCATAACATAGTCAGTTTTAAAACAGGTCAAATAATTATTCTGTTTTGAAGCATGTAGTTATCAAGAAAAGGCAAAAAAAAATGTACAAAACATTCACTATTATTATTAAATGATTACACATATTTGATAAACATAAAAGATAGACTACAAACATAGAAACAATGTTAGTTTTAAAATAGGTCAAACAGTTATTTTGTTTAGAATCATGTAGTTACCAAGAAAAGGCAAACAAAAATATTCAGAACATTCACTATTATTATTAATGATTACACATATTTGATAAACATAAAAGATAGACTACAAACATTAAAAGTATAAAATTACATTTAGGAAAAATATTATCATATGTCTATATTAATCTCTATCTTTTTGGAACTCCTTGCCATTACAATAGATATCTATATATAGAACTTTACAATACATTATTGCTTTGCATTCCATCTTTTGATTCAAGATATAATGACTCTTTTCACATTCTATCGGCTTTTAAAATACATACATATGTTAAATACATACAAAATGAATTATGTTATACAATATGATATCCATCACACACTTGACATCATTTACACTCTTTGATTTTACAATTATATTCTTCTATCAACACTTTCCCAAACATAAAAAATTATCTCATCCTAAGATAAATTTGTATGAAGTGGATCTTCTACTAAAGCTGATAAAAAATCCTGTGGAGAGGAGGTGATCCAAAAATATTACTTGTGGTAATTGCTCAAGGTGTTATTTATCAATTTTCATCTCTTGTGCACTAATTAGCAACCCTTTTAGGTTTTTAAATAAAAGTTATATCAATCTATTTTATTTTTAAGTTTTTAATAGATTGGAATAACTAGGTGGCCAACCTTTATGGGTTTTCAACCAACCTAACCACACTCCTAATGTTTAAGGCATTCCTTACTAGAAAAATACTTCAAATTTTCAAAACTAGAATGTGTGTAGTACCTATAGAGAATGTGGAGGAATATCTATGTTATTGGAACTAGAGGAGAGTATGAAGATGATGTTGTTGGATTTATTATTAAATAAGTCATGGCTATGGAATATATTAATGGAGGCAATTACTATTTTTGGATGGTTAGTTGAGTATTTGTGTTGACCTTTTTTGTTGGATCACCTATTAGAGTTGGTTTTATGGAATGAATTGTAGCTCTAGAATGATATATTCAATGGATATATATGAATAGAACAAGTCTATTATTAACATCATCCAATAGTGATAAATTCCCTCACCATACTAATGATAGTGCATAGTGGGACTTGTATCACCATAAGTTTTTTAATATCATCATCTTCTATGATGGTAAGTATTACCCTACCATATAACACTTTTTACTTGATTATTTTTCTAGCTCCTCAAGTTTTCTTGCATGACTTTATGTCTGAATGTCAAAAATTCACTATATATCATCTCATTTTGTCATGTTTACATCTTATCCATGAAATTGTATATTGATTTAAGTGATCACTTCAGTGTGATATCCAGTGTGTTATAGGTGTCAAATTGATCCCACATTATTTATTTGGCTTTATCAACCTTGATGAACTTTGTTTTGGCCTCACTCTATGTGGTTTTCAATTTTTGTTTCCATTCAAACATTCCTATGTCTATATGTTGATATTAGAGTATTAAAAAGTTCAAGAATTTTCCATATTCTTTGATTAGTTCAAAAATAGCCTTTATTTTTGCCTTGAGATTATGACCTTGTGTGTGAACCTATTATAGCTTCTATGTAATGAGATAGTCTTTTGTTAGCTAGGATAAGAGGGCTATGAATTTGTTACATCATAATTATTCTATAGAATTGATAACCTTTTGATTAGTGTATTTTATGGTTATTGATTGGATAATTACTATTTTGTTAAGTTAGATTTTATATACTGATGTATGGATAGTTATATGTTATTTATTTGCATGATCATTAACTTGTTGAGTTAGTTGTACGTGTATGTTATGTACATAATGATCATGATTACTTAGCTCATTATAGTATCATATTATGGATTTTATCTTGATTTATGATAACTACCTTTTTTGTTTTGAGGTGTATCTAGGATAAAGAGTAGCATCAGAGAGGGTGGAGTAAGAGTAGCATCAGAAAGGGTGGAGTATATGTAGGTGGTTTGGGGAATGATAGAGTTAAAATAGGGAACCTTATACACACCACAAATAATAAAATCTATTATATATTCATTATTTGATTTAAATGGCTTGTAGTATGTTTTTGGTTGTTATTATGTTTTCTACATTAGAAAATGTTTGATTCTCATGTTAGTACTATACTCTAATCTAGTTGCATGTTTTCAATTATATGGTTGAAACTCTTTTATGGTGTCTTACTTAGATTAATTCATGTGATGATTTTACCATAACTCATGGTTTTGAATGCTTGAATGTCCTTGTTATTGTATTTGCGATGTGTATAAATGTTTCTATAAATATTAGTTTTAACATCAAAATAATATTATAGGGTAAACAATGTCTTGTTTATAAAATACATTTCTATAAAGGAAAAAGAAACTTAATTTTTTTGTGTTAGTTGATTTTTTATTTGACTATTTATCAAGGTGTGATTAAATTTTAATTGAATAATAATATCATGCTAAGTCAATGTTAATAGTTATAGTGTTCAAATTATTACTATGTTAAGTCAATATGATTTAGATTTATAATGTTGAAGGTTTATTATTATGAGGAAAGTTTGAAAATTTAGGATTTGTATGGCATTGACTTGAGATCTTTTTTCTTTTATGCAAATAAAAACTTTTATTTTGGATGACATGAGAAAACACTAAGCTATTATCAGTATTCTTCTAGTTGGTTTTACATGCAAGGATATTTTGTTGAGCTCATTATTAAAAAATTTAGTTTTAGTAAATATATGGGAAGTTTCATTAGCATGATAGTAACATATAGGAAGATAAAAGATACGAGAAGATATGGTTGAGAGATACATGATAAATATGAAGAGGAAGGTAAAGGGTTTGAGAAAGATTTGAGAAGGGCATTACCAGGTTAGCATAGTTATGATCTCAATTACTAGGCAGGTTTATTGGTTAAATTCATAGTTGTAATGTATGAATTAAATAAATGAATATGGTAAATTTTTATGAATGGAGTTTTATTTTCATTGTTATAAAATTTGAAAAAAATAGGGTTATATACTTGGAACTAGGGATGGCTCGACCATCCACAAAACCAAATATATGAATATAGAAACCTTAGTTAAATAGCTATGAACTAAATTGGTTTCCAAAATAGTTAATTTTGTTGGTTTTATAAAAATTCTATGAAGTTTATAAAGAGTAGAGAAATTGGGGAAATCTTTAATGATCTGAGTAGACATAAGTAGAGTAGATTTTAAGAGGTAGAAAACCCCTCCAAAGATATCTAAGGTAAATTTGAGAATAAGTGGATTAAATAGTTATAGTTTAAATGAAATCTAATTTTTAGTTTAGGCTCAATATTTATACATTAATATTGAATAATTTCTTTCAATGTATAAATATATGTTGGGTGGATTTTATGTTTGAAATTGGGTCAATTTTATTAACCCAAATCAGGGCACAACTAAGTATGAAAGGTTGAACTGAGATGAAAAAAATTAGGGAATAGAAAAACTCAGAACCTATGTTTGGTGTTTTCTTTTAAAGCACTTCAGATAAAATAAATTTGCATTCTTTGTAGAATAACTTTTTTGACTGATTGGGTTATTTTTATGAAGTTTAGGAATAACATCTAAATTGTATAGATATACATTATGGGTCATGGACAAGTTTTGATGACTTGTAGATATGCATATATGTGTGTGTGTGTGTGTGTGTGTGTGTGTGTGTGTGTGTCTACTAAGTTTAAGCTTACAATTTTATATATATATATATATATATATATATATATATATATATATATATATAATTGTGTTTATATTATGTTTGAATCTTAAGGAAATTCCAAATGGAGATTATATGTTAACTAGTTATTCAATGCGGTTATATTTGTGAGTTTTGTTTTTTATGATCATGAAGAAGGATATATTTCCCTGTAAATACTATATGGTTATGTACACCTACTAAATACTATTATGCTTATAACATGAAATGATTTATTATAACTTGTAGGAGTATAAATGTGTAAACCAATTCATATTGTTAGATATGATTTCATATATATGTGGCTGAGTATAGCTATGACTATGTGCTATATGGGGGTACTTATTTGGACTACAATTTGTTTGGAATTTAAACATAGACATATACCTAATTTTAATCTTTTTTTATTTTGAAAACAATTAATTTTAGTAATACAATTATGTGATTGAATATATATATATATATATATATATATATATATATATATATATATATATATATATATATAAACATAATATTATATTCTTATACAAGTATACCATATAAACATATGCATATTATGATGGATAAGTAAATAAATTATAAGAAATGACTAAGATGTATAAATTCATTTGTTTACTTGACTTAATAAAGGACTTACAAGTGAATTCAATGAATTCGGGAAACTTCTAAATATATAATATTTGTGAATTATAGATCAATCCATTTATCATTGAATTGTCTATGAAAACTTATTTATATAATTAGGAATATGGAAATAAAGTGGCAATAGGATGAGCTACCAATTAAGGATAGATATTTTGAATGACATTGAATGAAAATTTGCATATATGGATTTTAATAACTTAATTATTGATGTTTAAATCTTACCTAAATGGTATGATTATTTTGATATTTAAATATTACACAAATGGTATGACTATTTAAAAATAGGTCTCCATAGCTAATATCATGCTATAAATAAATTAGATGTTTGGAACTATTATATTGGATTTGATAGATTAAATACAAGACTTTGAGACTTTATTGTATTAGCACATAATGTAATTTACAATAGGAAAACACTCATTATGAAATCTATTAGTTTTAATATTTTTAAATATATATAAACTAATCTAGTATTAATTACCTTAAATAAGTGAGTGAGACATATTCCACTTTATTAATGCCATTAACACATAGAGATGGTGTAATCTAATTGAGTGATGTGTATGAAATTAATTGATCCTCAAAATCAAATAAGTATAAGAAACTTTATCCAAAGTAGTGTTTATCATTAAACATTATCATTTCATCTATCTAATTTTGTTTACATATTTTATATGATATCATGTTAGAGTAGGTTTCTTTATAATATGTTGCAGATAACAACACACATGTTCTAGTTGTCACTCTTGATTCTCACACCATCATGATCTACCCATCCATGAAGGGAGGGCCATTCACTTTTTGGGATATTGTGTAAGGGATCAATGGTCCATGGTTGGTGTGGAAAATCACTTAGATGATTCTCTCCCTCCCCTCAATAGGGCTTTATTAAAGACTACACTCATGAGTACTTATGGATATTATGAGTTCGACGAGACTCACATTCTACAGGGAACATTATATAATTGTAAATTACTATTAAATCATGTATTCTGTAAAATTGTACATTTTGTTATATTAAACCATTAAAATAATTGGGTGTAATTTTGTATCAATAGTGGCTAAATTTTTAAATCTACATTTATGATTTAAATACAGTGTAAATTTTATAATCAGAATTATACATAATTGCATGATCATTAGCTAAATAGATTAGCTCTAGACCTTGATTATGGTTAGCTTAGAATAATATGTTTATTTAAATATCATTATGTTTTGGTTTTATAGTGATGTAATCTATAAATTTAACTTATGTAAATCTTTAAAAAAAAACTACCTTGGTCTAGTAAAACCTAGTGGGGTTATTACATTGTGGTATCAAAGCTGAGGTTAAAACTCTGGAACTTAATGAGTCTATTAATACAAAAATATTCTCCTATTAACTAGTAAGTAGAATGGTGTGTGATAGACATAGAGGTGAAGGTAATTCAAACACTAACCCTCTAATGGATCCAAATAAATTTATCATTGAGAAAGCTACAAAGTTGGATTAGATCCTTGCATCCATGCACAAAACTAGGGACCTAATCATAACCTTAGAATAAGAAGTGCATAGACATGTTGAGGAGAATAGTCAAGAAGAACCTAAGGAGCATCCTATGAGTATGAAAATACTCAAGAGTATAGTCGTGATGAGGTGCCAAAAAATGTGAGAGATTGAGTAGCTTTAGATCTAACATAGGATATGAAAAAGGTGAATTCACCTAAGTTTGATGGAACCATTTTCAAAGATGGAGTTAAAGAATGGATAATAGAGATGGATTAATATATCAAGATTTGAAATTACTCTAAAGTCACTAAAGTAGTATGGGAAGCATATCAACTTGATGTGTAAGTAGTAATATGGTGAGAAAATAAGAATCTTGAGATGAACCTTGACTCTACCACCACAAATTAGGAGTACTTCATGACATTTTTAGGTCACAGTGTCTTCCTTGTCTATATTTTGATTAGAATCTAATGGATTTTGAGAACTTTAAGTAGGGAGACCTTTATGTGAATGAATACTTGGATAAATTCATTAAGATCTTAAAGTATGTCTTTTGGTGTTAGGTGGATGAGAGGTTTCACATTAGAAAGTTCATTATGGGATTAAAACTCCAAATTGGTTATGAGGTGGAGGTGCATGGACCATTTACCATGGATCAAGTTTTTAAAAAGGCAAATAAGTAGGAGTAGAAGCTGAAATATCTTGCTCAAGTTAGAGATAAATTCAAGAATATGTTTGAAGGTCCTAAAATTACTTTTGAAAAGAATAATTGGAAGAGGAGTGGAGACTCCAAGAACCAATTTAAGAACTAGAATGCTAAGTTCAATAGTATCTCAAGAAATAGGAAACTTGGAAATGGTTTGAAGGGAGGTTTCAAAGGGAACCAACAGTCAGATAGGAGAGGACCAAATAGATAATTCTTCATCTATAGAGGTGATAATTATGGTACAAAGTGTACTCAATGTAAATTTGATGGTAAGAATAGGGTTTATGCTTCACAATAGGGAAACTTTAAGTAGAGGATTCATGAAGTTTTTGACAATCATCAAATTGAGTTTGAAGCTTCTCCTATTAAACTGATAGGTATTTTATTTGATAATCTAATTTTCATTTTAATTGAGACTAGGGATATAAAATGTTTTATTGATCATAAAATGATTAATAAGTTGTCTATAAAAGTTGGATTATGGAAAATTCATGGTCAATATAGTATGTGAATGAATCAAATGTTAAGGTTGATAAGTGTCTAGTGGAAGCTAAGATCAAGTTACTTAAATTCACTACAATAGTGGATCTATATGTTTAATTTATAGGGTCATATTATGTGATCCCAAGAGTAAATTAACTTTCTAATCATAAATCTATGGTTGATTTCTATCTCAAGAAGGTAGAATTTTAAGATGATTTTGGAAATTAGGCATAGCTTCAAGGTGGAAATTAGGTATAAAGATAAGGATAATTGTAATTCAACTCAAGAAGGCTTATGAAATAGAGGACTCTATGTAACCATCCATTAAGGATTATTCCCCTTTTAGGCACTTTAAAGATGTGTTTCCATAGGAATTGCTAGGATTACCACCCAAACATGAGTTTGATTTCTTGATTGACATAATATCTTGATCTTAACTATAGTCTAAGGAACTTTACAAGATGAAAACTATAAAATTAGTTGAATTGAAAGCTCAGCTTCGTGATTTGTTATCCAAAGGGTTAATTTGATTGAGTGTGTCATTGTGGTGTGTACCAATGGTGTTTGTTAATAATAAGGATGATATTCTTCACCTGTGTATTAATTATAGGATGTTAAATAAGATAAAAATCAAGAATATTTATCTATTACCTTAAATTGATGATCTCTTACCTTCCATTGATGGTATTTATTATCAGATGTGAGGGGAAATAGTTTTCTCCAAAATTGATCTTCAAGTAAGGTATCATTAAATAAGAAGATGAGATGAGGATATTCCCAAAATAATGTTTAGAACCTAGTATGGGAACTATGAATTTATGGTGTTGCCTTTTGGGTTAACAAATGCTCTAGAAGAATTTATGAATCTCATGAATAGTGTGTTTAGGGATTATCTAGACCACTTTGTGTCATTTTTATTTGATTATATCCTCATATATTTTAAGAATGAGGAAGAAAATCTTTGACATCTAGAATTAGTTTTATAGTGGTTGTGGAAGCACAAATTGTATGGTAAGTTATCCAAATGTGTGTTTTTCCAAAGGAAAATGCAATATGTGGGACACATCATCTCTGGAGATATAATTTTAGTTGATTTGGTGATGATTAGAGCCATAATGGAATGGCCAACACCTAAAAATGAGCATGAGGTGAGAAGTTCTATGGGATTGGTAGGTTATTATAAGAAGTTTGTTCCAAATTTCTTAAAGCTAGCTAACTTGATTACCTCTCTTTAGTGGAAGCATTAGAGTTTTATTTGGTCACACAAGTGCAAAAAGCCTTTCAAGAGATGAAAATGAGGATTAGTTTGAAACCTATGCTAAGAGTTACTAATATAAATGGTCAATTCTTAGTAATCACTTATGCATCTAGGGATGGACTTGAAGGATCTCTTATGCAAGATGGTTTAGTTATAGCATACAAGTCTAGAAAACTTAAGACTTGTGAGGTAAATTATGCCCCTTATGATCTAGTAATTATTGAAATAGTGCATGCCTTACAAGTTTTGAGGCATTATATATTTGGGAAACCATTTGAGCTTAATGCTAATAACTTGGGACTCAAGTATATATTTACCCAACTAAACCTGAATGCACATTAGAGATATTGTTGAGAATTCTTATCTGATTATTATTTTGATATTAAATATATCAAGTCAAAGTAAAAGAGAGAAATAGATACACTAATTCATAGAAGTTACATAGTATCCCTGGTTACTATTAGGAGTAATTTACAAGATCAGGTAATTAAATTATCCCTTGGAGATGAATTTTATGTATAGGTTAATAAATCATTGTTAGATGATGCTAATAATACAAAACTTAAAGGATTTAAGTTAGATAATTGAGGTACAATGGTAGGATGTATGTACTTGATAGAGAGAATTTGAGGAACACATAAAGGAAATACATAATGCCCCTTATTCAAGACATCCTAGAGTAACTAAGCTTATGGCTAAACTAAGACCTCTCTATTTTTAGAAAGGAATTAAAAAAGATACAGTGAATTTTGTATATCATGGTTTGGAATGTCAGTAGGTGAAGGGTAAACATGTGTATCAAATATAATTATTATATCCTTATGATATACTACAATGAAAGTGGAAGGTAATTAATATGGACTTTTTCCAAGATTTGTCATTATCATAGAACCATCATGATATGATTTTGGTATTAGTTAATAAACTAACCAAGGTAGCTCACTTCATACCAGGTAATTTGATTGATGATGCATCAATGCTTATGAAGAGATACATGAAATAAATGTACCAATTACATATATTTTTTCAAAATATCATTTCAGATCAAGATCTGATAATGACTTCTAGATTTTGGTTGACTTTAAATTCATCTCTAGGCATGCAATTAAATTTTAGTATTATATATCATCCAAAAATAGATGGACAAACTAAGAGAGTTAACCAAGTTTTAGAAGATCTCCTTTGAATTTATTACATGAATCAACAATAAAAGTGGGAGGAGTACCTTCTATTAGTTGAGTTTGCCTATGATAACTCATACCAATTCTTGTTGAAAATGGACCCATTTGAGGCATTATATGGAATAAGACATAGAAAACCAATTAGCTAGGATAAATTAGAAGATAAAGTAGTATTTGGACCTAAAATGCTTATAGATATGGAAGACCAAGCTATAATAATTAGGAAAACGTTGGTTGAGTCCAATGATAGATTAAACAAAGTTATGTTGATCTGAAAAGAAAAACAAGATAATTTTCTATTAGCGATAGTGTTTTTTTGTGTGTTACGTCTTAGAAAAGATCTATTAAGTTTTGTAAATCAATAAAGTTTTCACCAAGATATGTGAGACCCTTTGAGGTTCTATAAGTGATCAATCTTATAGTGTATAGGCTTAATTTTCCATTAGCTCTATCTCTCTTGCATAATGTTTTCCATGTGTCATATCTTAAAAAGTATGTTGTTAATCCTTATCATCTATTGGATTGGAATGATTTATAAGTTCTAGATTTTGGGGTGGTCATAGTAGATTTAGTTAGAATAATTGACACTCAAAAACTCAATTTGTGTAATATAAAAGTGTCACAGTGTAAGGTCCAATGGGACTAGTATTCTGAAGATAGTGCTACCTTAGAGGATTATAATGAGTTTTATAGGATGTTTCCCCATTTTTTTACTTAATATTTTTTTTGGATATTATACAATTTTTTTTGAATAATGTTTAATTTCAGAAGTAATGTTGGAATAAGTGTCATGGGATAATGATCAGCTTTAGGGGGGAAGGATGTTACATCCTGATTATTCACTAGACTTAATAACCTTTTGATTAGTGGATTTTAGGGTTATTTATTGGATAATTACTATTTTGTTAAGATGGATTTTATATACTAATGTAGTTATATGTTTTTTATTTTCATGATTTTTAATTTATTTAGTTATACTTGTATATTATATACATAATGGCCATGATTATATAGTTAATTAAAATAGTATATTATGGATTTTATCTTTCTTTAGGATAACTACCTTTGTTTCTCCAAGGTGGGTGCATGATAGAGTGCATCTCTCAGACTATGACAAAGGTAGAGCATCATCAAAGAGGGTGGAGTAGATGGAGGTTGTTATTATGTTTTCTTAATTTGAAAATGGTTGATTCTCATGTTGGTACCATACTCTAATCTAGTTGTGTGTTTGTGATTGTATGGTTTAAACTCTTTTATGTTGTCTTACTTAGCTTATTTAATGTGATGATTTTACCATAAATCATGCTTTTGAATCCCTAAGTTCCTTGCTTTTATCTTTAGGATGTGTGTAATTTTTTTAAATATCAATTTTAACATCAAAATAATATTATACGATAAGTATTCTCTTGTTTATAAAATAAATTTATATCAAGTAAAAAGGAACTTAATTATTTTGTGTTTGTTGATTGTTAATTTGACTATTTATCAAGATGTGATTAAAGTTGAATTAAATATTAATATCATGTTAAGTCGATGTTAATAGTTATAATGTTTAAATGATTATTGTGTTAACTCAATATTATTTGGAGTTATAATATTAAAGGATTATTATTATGAGGAAATTTCACATAGTTAAGGTTTTTATGGAATTAAATTAAGTTATTCATGACTCTATTAAAATAAACACTTCTTTTTGGATGGCATGAGAAAACATGAAGTCATTACTAGTATTCTACTAGTTGGTTTTAGATGCATAGATATTTTATTGAGCTCATCATTAACACATTTATTTTTGGCATAGATATGGGGAGTTTCATTATCATGACAATAACATGAAATCATATGAAATATGGGGGAAGATATGCCCAGGGGATACATGACAAATTGTAAGAGGAAGGTGAAGGGTTCAAGCAAGATTTGAGAAGGGCATTACCAGCTTGGCATATTTTTTATCACACTTACTAGGTAGGTTCCATTGGCTAAATCCATAGTTATAATGTATGAATTAAATTAATAAATATAGTAAATTTTAATGAATAGGGTTTTATTTTCATTATTATGAAATTTGAAAAAAAATAAGGTTATATACTTGGCAATAGGGATGGCTTGGCCATCTACAAAGCCAAATACATGACTCTAGAAACCCTAATTAAATGGATATGAAATTTAATTGATTACCAAAATAGTTAATTTTTTTGGTTTTATAAAAAATATCTAAAGTTTATAAAGACTATCAAAATTGGGGAAACTTTGAACAAGCTAAGTAGACACAACTAGAATAGATTTTAAGAGGTATAAAATCCTACCAAAGATATCAAGGGTAAATTAAAGAATAATTGGATTTAATAGTTTGATTTTAAATGAAATTTTGTTTTTATTTTAGGTTCACTCTTTATACATTAATATTGAATCATTTCTTTCAATATATAAATATATTCTAGGTTTTTTTTATGTATGAAATCAAGTCAAGTTTATTAACCCAAATTAGGGCACGACTGAGTATGAAAGGTTAAGATGATATGAAAATTTATTAGGGAATATAAAAACCCAAAACCCTAGCTATGTTTAGTGTTTTCTTTTAAGACACTTCAGCTAAAATAAATTTACATTTTATGTAGAATAACTTTTTTGACTGATTGGGTTCTTTTTATGAAGTTTAGGAATAACCTTGAAATTATATATATATGCATAAGTACACACACACACACGCACACGCACGTGCATGTGCACACACACACACACACACACACACACACACACACACACACACACACACACACACACACACACACACACACACACACACACACACACACACACACACACACACACACACACACACACACACACACACACACACACACACACAAACACACACACACACACACACACACACACACATGCACACATTATGGGTCATGGACAAGTTTATTGATGACCTACAGATATGCATATATCTATATATGTGTATTAAGTTTAAGCTTACATTTATATCATATACATATATAATTATGTTTATATTATGTTTGAATGTTAAGGAAATTATAAATGGTGATTAGTTGTTGATTAGTTATTCACTATGGTTATATTTATGAGTTTCATTTTGTATGATCATGAAGAAGGATAGAGTTCCTTATAAATACTATATGGTTGTGTAAACATGCTAAAGACTTTTATGTTTATATCATGAAATTATTTATTGTAACTTTTGGGAGTATAAATGCGTAAACCCATTCACAATTTTAGATATGATTTTATATATGTGATTAAGTATAGTTATAATTATGTGTTATTTGGGGGTGCTTACTTGGACTACAAGTTGTTTGGAATTTAAACACAATCATATAACTAAGTTTAATCTTTGTTGATTTTGAAATAATTACTTTTAGTAATATAATTATGTGATTGAATATGTGTGTGTGTGTGATACTCAGGAATCATTGATAGAATATTATATTATTATATGAGTATACATATAAACATATGTATATTCTATTGCATAAGTAAATATGTAATAAGAAATGACTAAGATGTATAAATTCATTTGTTTAATTTACTTAATAATGAAGGGCTTAGAAGTGAAATTAATGAATTCAAGAAACTTATAAATATATAATATTTATGAATTATAAATCAATCCATTTATCATTGACTAGTATATGAAAACTTATTTATATAATTAGGAATATGGAAATAAAGTGGAAATAGAATGAGCTAACAATTAAGGATAGATTTGTTGAATGACATTAAATGGCATTGAATGAAAATTTACATATATGGATTTTAGTAACTTAATGCTCAATGTTTAAATTGTACTTGAATGGTATAATTTTTTTGATGTTTAAATCTTACCCAAATGGTATGACTATTTCAAAATATATTTGCATAGCTAATATCATGTTATAAATAAATTATATGTTTGGAACTATTATATTACATTTGATAAATTAAATTAAAGACTTTGAGACTTTGTTGTATTAGCACATAATATAGATGTTAGTAGGGAAAAACACATTATGAAACCTATTAGTTTTAATATTTTTAAATATATAAACCAATCTAGTATTAATGAACCTAAATAAGTGAGTGAGATAGATTCCACTTAATTAATGTCACTAATACACATAGATGGTGTAATCTGATTGAGTGATGTGCATAAAATTTATTGATCCTCAAGATCAAATAAGAATAAGAAAATTTTGGCCAAAGTAGTGTTTATGGTTAAACATTGTTATTTTATCTATTCGATTTAGTTTACATGTTTTATGTGATATCATGTTGTAATGGGTTTTTTTATGATATGATACATGTAATATTTAACTTAAAACACATGGTTTCTAGTTGTCACTATTCATTCTCACACCATCATTATCTACCCATTCATGAATGGAGAGCCATTCCCTTATTGGGAGATTGTGCAGGGGATAAATGGTTCATGGTTGGTGTGTAAAAACCCTTGGATGATGCTCTCCCTCCCCTCAGTAGTGCTTCACTATATACTAAACTCATGAATACATATCGATAATATGAGTTAAATGAGACTCACATGCTCCATGGAGCATTATATAATTGTAAATTATTATTAAACCATGTATTCTTTAAAACTATACTTTTTGTTATTTTAAACCATTATAGCAGTTGGTTTAAATTTGTATCAGTAGTTCCTAAATTTTTAAATATACATTTATGATTTAAATATAGTATTATTTTTATAATTAGAATTTTACATGATTATGTGATCATTAGATAAATATATTATCTCTAGACCTTGATTATGATTAGCTTAAACTAATGTAATTAGTTAAAGATCATTGTGTTATGGTTTCAGTGTGATGGATTCTATAAATTGAATTTGTTTAAATGTTTAAAAAAATTACCTTATTCTAGTAAAACCAAGAGGGGTTATTACAAAATTACTTTTATTTATACATGACTTGGTAACCCAAGACTTGAGTGACCAAGGTAGGGTAGTTGTTATCAATCAGTTGTTAATATTTGGTGAGGGGTAGGAGTAAATTTAAATTTTCCTTCCTCATCAATGATGCTTCTTACTCTATCATGGAATCCTATTGTGTGATAGACTCCTAGAAGGCAGCCACTATCTTAATTTTCTTTAAGAAGGGTAACTAAAAAACGTAAAGAGATGCTTCATGCATCATTGTTGTAATATCCAAAGTATAAGTTACATACATTGTAAGTTATTTCTTTATTTATTCCATTGGGATTAAAAATTTTGTTTATTGCATTAAGGTTGTAAATAAATCCCACAACCATTGGCTAGAGACTTTGCACCTCCTTGAGTGGACACCAAGCTTTTTGATGTGGAAGATGGTTGTTGGAATTCATATCACACCATATTATTATTTGGTTTTATTTTCTTCTTTATTGTGACTTTTTCATGTGTTTTATACTCTGATTCTACCTTTGCTTTTGTAGCTACCTCTGCATACTCCTTGACCACTTGTTCTTGGGCCTACTTCTCTATTTCCTCTTCCTAATTTTACATAACTTCTTTATTTTTATCCTCTTATTTTACCTTTATTGTTATTTTAACCTTAGCCTTTTGATTTTGCACTAATTAAATTTCTTAATTTGCTTGTTCATTCTCATTTTGCATAGTTTCTTCATAATTCTTCTTATTTTATACCTCTTGCATCTTCCACTTCACCTCATCCTTAGCAGCATTGTGCACCTCTTCTTCCCTCCTTTCCTTCTTTTCCTTTTTATTATCTTTATTTTTACATACCTTTCAAGCCTTATCCTACTCGATTTGATCTTTATTAGCTTGTTCCTATGTTGTGAGATATACTTTTGATTAATGTAGAGGTGTTGAAGAATTTGGAGATGAGAGTGACTGTGAAGTAGAGGAGGAAGAGGTTGATTCCATGATGGTGAACCTATATTATGGTGTATTTTATCTATCTAGAGGGACCAAATTCCTCTTCAACCAATTATAATCCTGGATCATCTCATGAGGCTATTACTCTAGCACCTAAACCTCCTATGGTTCAACTTCCTCAACTAGATGTGGTTCATCAAAGGAAATCATACACTCTACAATATTTAGTTATTTACAAAACACAATTTGGGTCCTAACATTGCATATAAATGGTTACTATAGATTTCATTATTTTTGTGAGCTTGTTGATATCATTTAATACCCTATGTGTGTCTCTTTCTCTCAAAAATGACATCCATCATTATGTGTGCATTATTGTTATCCTATAATTGTATCAATAATTATGGATAAAAGAGTTGTGGGAATGTCTAAGATAAGAATATTTGAAACATTATTTTGCAATTGATAAGTGTGCACTACTTTCCAAAAATAAAAACTATTTTTCTTATTATTCCTCATAAACCTTAGTGCCCTTGTCCCTAGTTATTGATTTTTACACATCCTCTCTTGTGACACCCATCTGAGTTAAATCATATTTTATAGTAATATAAGTGACATTCCTATTAAAAGTATAGGATTTAGTACTATGCATCTTATTCTTTAGTAGTGGTGGTTATGCTCTATGCATTTGTGCCTTCCTCTTCCCTATAGCAATCTATGATGGGATTAATTCTATTTTTGGTGATACATATGCCTTTACTTTTGATTGTATTATTTCATACCAATTCAATGGTTATTATGACCCATGAGGTATGGTTTATATTGGTGTAATAGAGTGAGTATCCAAATATTTTTCTCACATAAATTCCACCTGCACATTTAACATGTTGATGAAATATGGAAATGAATTCATTGGTGTCTTCAAAAGATCATGAACTTTGATTTGGATCCCAGCATGGAGCTTAGTGATTATAGTGTGTTTACATAAATAATTCATGATGTCTATGGGTACTTGAGGGTGTGAAAATTGAGTTTCTAAACTTCCACCCAACATACATTGAATCTAATAAGTTATTTCTAGTATTGTCTTGTTTTGGTCTAAGTAATGTTGACACATGTGGTCACATGTAATAAATCGACATCTGGATTGACTAGCCCAAGAAGTAGAAAAGTAGTAATAAGAATCAGTATTAGAACACCTATGAAATTCAAATAATTAACCTCTCAATATTGGTGATGAGATTAAGGACCAAAAATTTTGGCCATTTCAAATCCTTTTACAATAAAAACATTTGATATACAATATCGATAACCCATTTTGTAGCATATTTCACACTTTTGATGATCTACCAGAAGAGCTTTGTGATGCATTAAGAGAGAATGTGAACCAAAATTTACTCCACATAGTTGATAGTAATCCCCATACTATATTTATCCTTAGTATTTGAATGAATAATAGGTTCCTTGGTTCTATATTATATAATATATTTACCATGAATTAAAAATGTTGGTGCATATGTAACAATTTTTGGATTGATGAATGTCATGACATCATGAGAGAGAGGGATCACACCTTCATATTTTTAGCTAAGATGTGTCATCATCACTTCATATAATTTTTAAAATGTAGGAATCTTGATGAGTTACTCTACATTAGATCCTCAAAGGGTGTGTTAAAAAGCTAGGGCTTGTGTTTATGTTGCTTCTAACTAATATATGATAAACAAATTGGATTTTATTATTTGATGAAGTCAAATTAGTCTAGATAATGGTATCTAATTTATTCAATTGAAATACCAATATTCATTTATTATTTTTATGCATTTGTGAGGGGAATAAAAATATGTGAGTGATCCATGGGTATTTTTCTAATAGCATTCAAATGATATATTTGGCTAAGTGGTGTTGGAAAAAATCTATGATAAATTGAGTGGGTTAGTCACAAATTGTAGAGGGATCTTATTCACAAAATTATATAATGTCATTATATTCTTCATGCCCTTATTTATATAGTTTTTCTTGATTGAAATTGTCTAACACATCTGTTTGAATGTGTTGATATGTATACATGTTGTTATGCTTGATGAATTACTTACAATTAGTTACTGATGATTTGAAGTTATCAATTCAATGGTTTATAACATTGGTTTAGTTTCTTGATGTTGTTAATGTGACATGTCATATTTCCCCTTGTTAACTTTATTTTATTATACATCCCCTTAATCAACAATAGATCCAATTTTGGGAAAGATTAAAAAATTCAAGTGTTTTTTGGATGATCATTACTTATCCTTCCTCTATAATTTTTTGGTCAGTGCCACATTATTGTAGTTAATTTATGACTCCCATGTGGACTTTACATTGCATTATTACTTTCATGTTAGTTTTCTTCCCAGATTAAAATCTATGACTTTGAATTTTCCAACTTAGTTTTGATGTCATGTGATATATATATCACATTGTTAGTTACACTAAAAAACATAAACCAAAACAAGAAAATAATATATTAAAAAAATCCTGATCTACATGATGTTACTCAACAACATCTCTGATTTTGTTTCAAGATCTAATAAAGATTATAGATGGTAAAGATTAAGCTTGTATCCATTTATACATCTTGTTAGAATGATTCTCTGAAGATATTTTAACACAATTATGCCTTGTTGGAAGATGTGTTTAATAATGTAAGGTCCCTTCCATTAGATGCATATTTACCCAAAAATGCTTAAAATCTAGTATCATATAGTAATACTGCATGTTTTGTAAAACTTTCTTTGGATTGTAGATTTTGATCATGCCACACTTTATAACTTTATTTATTAACTTCCTATGCCCATTATGAATTTTCATGTTTTATTCCATCATTATTAAATACATCAACCATTCTTAGAGAAAGTCTTGATCTCCTAGTCACATGATCATTTCAATTCATAGACAAAGAACTATGTACTCCATTGGCATGACTCCTCCTAGTCCATAAACTAGCTAAAATATATTGAAACCTATCACTCCATTTTATTTTATTTTATACACCCATATGATCATAAGAATTTTATCCTCCCAATCATCCCTTTGCACATTTCATATTTTTGTGAGCATCTTAACAATGATTTTATTTGATGCCTTTAACGACCCATTGGCTTGTCAATAATATAATGTGATATCATAAAGTCCTGAATAAAAGTCTCAATGGTTATTTTTAAGAAGTGTGTCCTTCTATCACTAACCAACTTAAAATGACATAAAAATATAGATATACTATTCTCATTTAGAAATTTTGTTACATTTTTAGCACTGTAACTTGGTGTCATAGCAGCTTCTACCCATTTAGTGTAGTATGTAATAGTAATTATGTACATTGCATGCATATATTTATTAGGTAGATTTATTAATCATACACTATCAATTACACATTATAAAAATGGATACATATCTGACATAGGTTTTAATGGTATTTCATCTTTGTGATTATGCCTTCCCATCCTTTGCAAATATCACAATATTTTTTTACTTAGTGCACATATTAGAATAGAGGAGGTCACCTAGGCCACTTTATAATTGTTATCACTTAGATTTTCAACCTTTTAAGAGATGACTTAGATCTCCTCATCTAAGTGGCATAATGGAAACATCTCACTTGTTGTGGGTAGTCAATTTGGTGATATCAATCTCTATAATTAAGGGCTAGCTCCCTATATGTGCCTTAAAATGCTTTAACCTATACTAATCGATTATTCACGGAGAAAAGGGATAGGGTTGGCATAAAATGAAACCTATTCTAAGTGGTGATGCACCAAGATGTTTACCATAAGACTAGTTTACTCCATCACTTTGAAACAAAGCATACAACTCTAATTTGAGAGTCTTAGAATGCACTAACATCAATATTTCAATATGAAGGTGTTATATATGAGGACTATCTAAGGTAAGTGGAAACATAGATCATTTTATAGATTCTAAGACATATTTATACACTTAATAACATGTCTATACACTTCACAACACTTCATATGACCTATTAGGCATGGAATCACTTGCATCAAACATGCAAGGATTGAGAAAAAGAAAGGATAAGTGAATATCTCTTCACCATTCACTATCATCTCTTCACACACTTTAACAAGCTAATGTATGAACTCAAAAATGAATTGAATTTATTATCTAAGGAAAGTACAATGTCAAAAGTAATAACTTACATATAGTGTATTCTCCAAAAAAATGTCCACTTACGATCCCCTAATGTTCCTCTTGCATAATTTATGGTTGTTCATGCTCTAAAGGTACTTTGTGTAGTAAAGCATAGTTTCCCATTTTAGGCATAAAACCATTAATGATACTAAATGGAATGACTCTTGTGATAAATTGATTTTTATCCCCTTCCACATAGTACATAGGGAAAATTCCTTGCTTCATGAAATTATCTTTGTATTCCATGTTTTATAGAATCATAGACTTGAAACAAATGGGAATTTGGCAATTCATCTTAGAGTTCTTTAGGCTCCTCACCATTACATATTCATATCAAGTGGTCTAGTTCCACATTTTATCACCTAGTATTCACATTGATTCTAGAATAATTTTTTTAAAACAACATCAACTAATGAGATATCATCCCTCCTAACATGGGTTTATTTATAAGTATCACAAAGATTGGTGATGAGTAAAAACTTTAAACAATGTTGTTATAAGGTAGTGTTCAAACTTTTGGAGCATGAACACCATTCCTAGAGACTTCCATTTTGTAGTTGTATAATTTTTATCTAAATTTGAGAGTTTTTTACTTATAAGAAAATGGGATTGTTTAATCATCCATCTCCTAGTTGTGATATAAAAACCCATACCACAATACCTAAAGCATTGACATGAACATTAAATGGTTTTCTCTATTAAGGGAAAACCAAAATGGGAACTATTACCAGCCTCTAGTTTAGATTCAAAAACATTATTTAGTACTCATTAATCCATTCAATCCTATTATCTTTGTGTAGTATCTTGTCCATGGTGACAGATATAGTCATGTAGAATTTTATGAATTTTTTGTAGTATAAAGTATCCCCCAAGAATGGTCACATCATTGTAGAGATTTTAGAAGGTGACATACACATAATAACTATTATTTTGGCTTACTCAACTAAAATCCCATCATTGAATACACTATGCCCTAATAGAACACCAAAAGTGTGAAGAATAAGCATTTATTCAAGTTCAATCCAATATGTAGAGATTGACACCATTATAACATCATCCAAAACATGGATAGATGCTAATTAAATAAATAAAAATGTGTCTAATTATACAAATAGACTTCTAATAAATCATGGCTGAAGTATTTAATTGTAGTAACCATAACCCTAGAGAACGCTAAAAGAGCATTTTTCAAACCAAACATCATTACCTTGCATGTAAAAGATCCTCATTTTGTTGTAAATTTGGTTTTAGCTGTATCTTATACTATAATTGGTATTTGATAGAAGCCATTGAACTTATATGTAAAATAATACACTTCATGTCCTATGACTGACTCCAATACTTCATATGTGAATGTGATTGAGAATTGATCATTAATACATGAATTATTTAGTGCATGATAATCCACATATAATCTAATTTCTATAGACTTATTAGGTATTACTACCATTGGGCTAACATAATCTACTTTTTCCACTAGATAGATAATGCATGCTTCTTGCATCTGATCCAATTTAGTCTTTACCTTTCACTTCATGTTGTGGTTTAACTTGTATGGATTATTTTTAATAGGTCATGTTTACCCCTTTAGTTCCATATGAATATCCCTTGGGGAAAAGTTTACCCCTATTACTTCTATAAAATTGGAAGGAAACACATATTGATAGTCTTGTAGTAGTTGCAGTCACTTTAAAATCTCATTTTTGCATCCAATAGTTACCTAAATTTGTATTATTTCACATATATTCTATCTAAATATTCCCTAAAAACTTATTTACTGGTTATTAATATTATTTTTTAGAGCCACTTAAAATGGCATATTGTAATGTTCACTATCCTTCTTGTTCTTCAATATTAAGATTTCTTAGTTATTTATCTTTATTTGGTCTATTAATTTTGGTCTAGGTTCCTCCACTTCTTTCTTTAGTTAAAAAAATCCTTCAAATTCATGTCCTCAACAATTTCATCAAACTCATATTGTTCAGCGCTACCAATGATTCAATTGTAAGGTTTTATCAAAAAACAATCTCTTTGTTTATTCTCCTTAAATCTTTTTAGAGTTACATTTAAGCCTTTAGTCTCTTCTTCCTATGAAATTAAGTCTTTTTGGACTACCGATATCCTTTTCTTGGCAATGGCATAATAAGATATTTAGTTTCTACAAGGTTTTGTGTACTAAAGGGTTCTCATTCTAAAAGATAAAAGTTTGAATAAAATATTTTTGGACATGCATCCAATTCTTAATCTCCCTTATGAATTATTGATTCATCTACCATGTTGTTTTAAGTGTTGAAAATGTATACTATAATGCATGTATCTAATATTTTGGTTCTACACCCTGCACAAACCATACATATACACACCTAGAGATGTGCAATTCTAGATACTAGCTTTCCTTAAAAATAGTCATAGTTTTGTGATGATAGGTGGTATTTAGAATCAAGATCACATAATTCACAAGACTCATCCCATTGTAACTAGTTTTTCCTTTGAACTGATAACTAAATCACAACAATTTATTTTAGTTTATTAAATTTATTACCTAGGTTGAAATACTAATGAGATATATGATCAAATGAATGTAAAATAATAACATCACCTTGATATAAACAAGCCATAAAGTTGAGATGAAGGTAGAAATTGGAGTTGGACTATAATTTACAACTTGAAAAATTACAAATTGCTTCCCAACCTCTACTTCCTACAATACAAGAGCTAGTAGAAACTAGAGATCTAGGTGCAATTTTCAAGTTGTAAACTTGAAAATTACATCTAGACCTCCACTTCCTGCTAAACACCTAGCCAATAGAAACTGTAACCCCACTCGTAATTTGTAACTTATTAAGTTACAAATTGCAAGTGGAGTCCCACTTCCTGTAAAACAAGTACTCTATGAAAATGAAAACCCCACTTGCAATTTATAGCTTTTAAATTTGAAAATTACAAGTGGAGTTCCAATTCTCACACAACACTCCAACTAAAAATTAGAAATCTAAATGTAATTTATAGCTTGAAAAGTTGTAAATTGTAATTTGAGTTTTGCTTCCCATCGACCACCTTTCAAAACTCCAAGTGAAAATTGAAAATTATAAAGATGCAAATTGTTCCTTAAGTTCTACCTTCCCATTTTAAAAGTTTCAAACAAACCAAGCCCATGGAATCTGAAGGTCAAAGTGAAATTAGCAAAATTTAAAAGTTACAAAAGTGTTCATAGACTCTGGATCTCTACCAACCACTGCCATTGGGGAATTCATTACAAGGGTCTTATATAAATGAAATCAAGGTTAAATAAAATCATTGTTTAAGTTTTATAATTTGATTTTGGAGCTTTATGACCCTACCACGTAACCTCAAGCCATGTATCATGCCTCTAAGCCATGCAATTGAGAAATTATACCATGCCATTAACCCCCCCTTGTATAGTATTTTTTTGACCTACATTTTTAAGTCAATTTTCTTGAAATCAATCTCATTTTAATTATTTTCATTATCCTATTCTCAATTATGAATCTAGTTATTATTTAGGGGTTTTTCTTTGTTTTAACATTGTTAGGTTTTCTAAATCCATCTAGTGGTGTCATAAAGGGGTTATTTAATTTTTAATTTTCTTGAGTGTTGTTGCCAAAAATATATCTCCTCATATTGAAAATTTAGGGTTTGCCAAAATTCATATACTAGGAAAATATTCCTAGATATATTCCCAAATTAGTCATATATTCCCTTATACTATTCCCTCATAATCCTCATAGACTTTCCACCTATGTTTTACACCTCCAAAATTAGTAGGATTTTAACTTGCATTTGTAACCCCATAGTCTTGTGTGTTTTTCCAGTGCTTAGAGCAACCTCAATCTCTACTAGAGTTTCCACCAAATATCATAGGTGTAGTTTACAACTCCAACCTCCACTAGATATTTTTACCTTCAAGTGTAACTCCATTTCCTTGAAAATATTCCATGTGTAATTACAACTCCAATCTCTACTATAAATTTCACCTACAAATTTTTCCAATCTATAGTTGGTTTTCCTCAAGCATTTTCTCTAGAATCCATGTCTGGGAAAGAGATGAAGTTCAAATCTAAATGAATCAGTGTTACACTTAGTCTAGAATCCAATACAATCAAGATTAAAGACACACACCTAGGTCATATTGACCTCAGTGATTTCTGGATCAGAATAAATGTTGAATTCAAGAATGACTAGATCTAGAGAATCTATGACTATGGACTACCCCAAACATTATCTTTCCCCTAAATGTGTAAAGCCCTAAGTTAGTACTCAAACTATTTAATCATTATGATGTTGATAGGAGAGAGGTGTTGAATGACAAAGGGGAAATGATTCTAAATTTGGACCTAGATTTTATAGACTCCATCTTCTTGATAACCAAATTTGAGAGTTACTTAAGTATAACTCCATAGTTATCAAGGAAATTTTACCAATATAACAACATAGGATGTTAGAGAGTAATGAAAAAATAATGGCTAAGGATCCTTAGGAATACATCCACTAGATTACCTAAAACATTAGTAAGGATTAACTTTAGGAATGAGTTGGGTGATCTAATCATATTGTTATATAGGATCACTAGTATCCCTAATGTGAAGAATTTCCAAGATTGGATGTACCAATATATTTGGGTGATCCACCATAATAAGAAATACATCCACTAGGCATAGATCATTACTGAATCCATCTATAAGTAGTTGATGGAGGTCTAAAACATATCAAAATTTTATATGACTTCTTATCTAGTTTATAAATTGGCCAAAGGGAGAACATTCCTAGGACTCAACATAGTATATGACTAGGCAAATAAAGTGTTCAATTATTACCCTAACCTCACTCTTGGGGCTAGTAGGCATCACTTTATAAGAGTGAATGTTAAATTCATCTACAACATCATAGTTATGTTTGATAAGGAACTAGATAATAATAGATTATATGATGTTTCCACTTTAAATATTACCAATTGGGACTCTTATTTCATCCAATTCCACACATACTCATACATCAGAGTATGTGGATTCAGAGATTGTCCTTACACCCTACCAAGGTATGTGAGTGATAAATGGGCATTAATGGATCTTGTAAGGCAATTGGTTGAAACTCACAAGTTATTATCTAGTAAACACAAGGTGTTAATTCATTTTCCCATCAACATAGGTAGGTACACATGCTCGTGTTTATAAAAATGCAAATGTGCAGTTTTAGAAATGACACAAATGACCTTGAGGGCTTTAGAGGTAAAAGCATTCTATGATGCTCATGGCAATATCACTAGTACACTAGGAATCTCAACGTATTCCCATGTCTCCTACTATGAAGACTACTAAGAGGAATTAGATTATGAATAAGAAGTAAGAGTGAAGGAACACTTAAGAATGACCTTGGATCAAGTCAAAGATTTTAACATGGCACCAATCCCTAAGGACTTGGTAAATAATGAGTCCCCAGTAGACAAGATATACTATGATAATAATATCTATTCTCAACCCCTTCTAGTAGTAATATGGTCTATACCTAAATATTTATCTATAATGTGAAGAACCACCCACATAATAAATAGGACACTCAATTGGCTTAGAAGTGAAGTGGTCCAAGTGACCAAATAAATATTGAACATTGGTGGAAGACTACTAAAGCTCAAAGAAAATGGAGTACCAACATCAATAAAAGGTTTCAATGGTGGAACACTCCTAGAATATGTAGATAAGATAGAAATCTCCCATAAGAGAAAAAATAAATAAAAGGTCAAGAAGGGATAATCAAGTAGTTAAAGAGAAGAAACAAATCAAATAATAGCCATTTCATCTGAGGACATAGCTACAGTTGAAGCAATAATAGTTTTAACCCCCATCTCAATTATAGTTTCAACTCCCATCTTTGTGATATTCCCTCTACCTATCTCTATCATTCCTATAGCTCCAAAACCTCCTCTTCCTATCTCCACTCCTCCTTCACCTCAAGTGACTCCACCCTCCATTCCCACCATTTTACCCATGTCAATAAGTCCATTACCAATAGTTTAATCAATTTAATTAGATACTCAATTCTCCCCTCAATTGGATACTCAAGTTTTCATTCCACTTCCCTCTTCCATAATCTCACTCCCCTCTTCCATAATTCCTTTTGTCTCATCTACGATTCCTTCCATTCCAATAATCACCAGCACTACATAATAGTATATAGCCATGGAATTAGTCATTCTGACTACAATCCTGTTAGCCATCCTAACCCCTAAGATAACTAATTCTTTATCTTCATCTCCATTCAACTTTCCCACTTTACCAACCCTGAATGTCCCTAAAAAATTTATTGATTCATTCAAGGATTTGGACTCCACACTTCCATATATTCTTCAATTTTAACTCCCTATGTCTACTCCTCCATTGGTATCACTTCCATCCCCCACACCCCCAGTAGACACATCCATTTCCATTACCCCCACCTCTTCCACTTTCATAATAACCCCAACCCCTACAAAAAAGGTAGAGATGTAGCAAGGCATTGATACAAATGTGGACCCTCAACCCATAGATGGGGAAGAGTTAGTAAAGACATCTACTAAATAATTAGTGGAAATATCAATGAAGGATACAACACTTATCACCATGCTCACCAGTGTAGCATCTTCAACTATAGATTCTAAAGTGATAGTGTTAACACAACATGATGATGCTCATAATTGGTTAGCATAGATATTAGGGAAGAAATGTAAGTAGATGGTGTCCCCAAATACATTAGATTTTGGCCTCACATATGCACATAATAAATCCAAGACAAATCCTCAAACCATTTCAAGGATATGGTATGATTCAATAAGGGAAAAATATGTAGAGATTATAGTCCCCTCACTAGATAAATAACAAGAAAATATAGTGATGGGGGATTAATAGGTATCAAAAGTTAACCTTGGATGTCCTACAATAGAGGGATTGAAACATGACATTCAATCTAACATTAAATCTCTTTTTGAGAAAAGGGATAATGACAAGGTCACTAAGGATGATCTAAATAACAAGGTTGAAAAATTAATTGAAAAGTTCATTGAGCCCACTGTTCAACTAGTATAACCTATTACTCAGATCACAAATTAAGTAACACTTGATATAGTGACATAAATTGGCAACATGGAAAGGGACACTAAAGAATAGGTAGAAGAGCTCATCTCAAATTGCAAAAGACTTATTGAATTGGTAATGGACCATTATACAATACTAAAGGAGATAAGGGTCACCTTGAGAGAGAAAATAAATAAGTATCAAGAAGAGATAGAAATATTGAATTTTTTCTATCCAAAATTGATAGTTGTGGACTCAATTGAATTTGAAATCATTCTTGTAGAAAAGATATTGAAAAATGATGTAGAGTAAGAGGATTTGGATAGATCATCTCAAATTAAAATAAAGATACTTAAAAAAAGTGACAATAAAGATAAGGATACACATAACAAGGCCACTAATATGGTATATGACATTGAAGATTTGATGAATAAATTGTCATGTCAAGCAACATATCAACAAAACTAGGTCCTTTCACTATAGGAAGTTTAGAATAAATTCAAATAAGTGGTCAAAAAAGAATCAACAAGAGATATAACCTTCATCTTGGGCTTTATCAACCATTTCATCAAGTATCATAACAAATTGGATCAAATGTGAAAAGAGACTCAAGACTACAAAACTTTTAGAAGGGTACTCTTCAATAAAATAGCAAAATGTAAGATAAGCAACCTCTACTATTTTGGTCTTGATGAATTCAAAATAATTGAGATTTTCAATATTTTTGACACATATACTAAGAAGATACAGGCCAACAAGCATAAAGAGTCATCAGATGTTTTGATTGTAGATTAATTATTTCTATCAAAAACATTCTTGTATATTATATTTTATTTATTGTAAAAATATTGTAAATTTATAACTTGTAAATTGTAGATATGATTTTCATAGTTATTTTTAAGAAAGAGCTATACATAATTTCGATATTCTTTTTTTACAGGTTGAAATTTTTAAAAATCAAACTTGTAAATTACACTTTCCATTTTAGCAAGTTTGAGTTGCTTAATTTGTAAAATCATATATTGTAAAATGCATTTTTAGTTTTGATAGAATTATGTGAATTATTATTTGTAAAAGTCCCAATTAAAAATTACAATTTTGGGTTTTTCAAAAAGTAACTTAAGTTATCTAAAGCTATATTTTATTCTAAAATTGGATTTTAAATTTAGCACATCATTGCATGGAGATACATTATAGCTAAACTGAAGAAGACATAGGCATTGCACAAAGATTTCCAATCTTCTTCCACACCTCCTATAGTGAATATCACACCCATTAGTTGTATGATCTTTTACAATATTTGTTCACTTCAACAAAGATTCCACCAGCTAAAGATTATGCCCCCTTTTGTATGGAGCTTCCATATTTGCATTATTTTCAACTAGGCATGGATTTAATTGTTAACTACATCTCTTTCATGAGATTTTTTGTATAAATATGGTCAATGGCATAGTCCATTTATATTTTTACTATTAGAGATAATATTCTGCATTTGTAATAACTTGTCTACATGTTATAACTTAGAGAATGAGAATAAATTGAAGATTTTCCTTTTTTATCTGTGTAATCTTTATGTATGCAAGGTTTTTTAAATATTCTTGGATATTTTAATTGTTATTTCAGTCATAAAATTTCACTTGTGGTATTTTTTATCCTTTCAAAATATTATTTGATTAAAATAAATAATCTTGTCCCTTGTATGAAAAATACCCAATATTGTCTTTGGTTTCACATTTGCATGAGTTTTTGCTCCTACGAATTTCAATATTTTTATTATTTTATTATGTTAATTAAATTAATCATTAAAATAAACTAAAAAATATTTGGTGTAATCACCATTTCTAGTTTTACAATTTCATTCCCAAAACTCTTTTATCAATCAAACCCTAGTTTAGGAGCAAGATCACTAAGAAGTGGAATTTCTACATAGGCTGGTAGTTTATCAATTGTATTAATTTTAGTGAAAGGAATCTATCCTTATTTGAATGCTCACCTCAATTCTCTAAGGTCCTATAGCTTGGAGGTGATCCCATTATATCATTATATTTTTACACATCGAGCTACAACATCAACATGGGTGCAAAATCTATGTGATAATAGTATTAAAATCTTGAAACAATGAGTCTTCAATTACATAGCATGAAGAAGCTAGGAGAAGAATGTTATTAATACAAGAGAGCATAATGGATAAAAGAGAATGAAGTGCAAGAATAAGTATTATTTTTTGAATAAAGTGTTTTGGAAATGGGAGAGAAGATATTTTTATATAGAGCTAAGAGAGAAAAAGAGTTAAATGGCAAGTTTAACATGTGTACCAAGTGTCCTAATCTTCTTATAAATGAGGAGGATGTGTGTGAAATGTGAAGGGGAAGATTTACTTATGAGATTAACTCCAAATCCAAAAAGTGGACAAGAGAGGTAATTCACACCTCAAAAGGGTAGGATAAATTACATTTATAAATACAATAAATGCACACACAAATAAGACTTGGGAT